>JASAND010008942.1:0-45173 GCA_030248195.1 Trissonchulus latispiculum | reverse complement strand
TTTTCAAATTCAAATCTCAGCTCAAACAAATGCAAAAAATAAAGGGCTTGATCTTTCTCACTCTGTGCTCTCAAAATCGTTGATCATTCAGTGTGTATATATACCTGTTGGTTACGTCAAATTGTCCCTAAAACCTCTTAAATGCGTATCACCCGTTTTCAGTTAAAATTTTATCCGTTGAATTACGTAAATTCGAAAACTCCATTCTTGAAAACCTATCAGAGATCTGGTTTATCTGTCAAAAAATAATCACCATTTATTTTTTATGTTCAAATTTCAAAATTTCAGTAGCCTTTTCCTCTGAACAAAATTATGTTTTCGGTTTTTGTTAACTCTTCCCTCCCTCTCCATCCGAACAATACACGAAACAACATTACACAACAATAACAGCAAGAGGAGGGGGTAACAGAGCTGCTACTAGCCCAGACTGAACCGGGAAAAGCAGTATATACATATAACTCAAACACACTCGAACTGGCCCTGGTTGAAAACCGGGAGAACAAACACTAGGACTGGCCAGGGAAGAACCTGGAGCAACACAGGGCTTAGGGGAAACTATAAGAAAACTCTGGACTGGCCTGAGCGTATCAGGAGTCAGCTACTCTTTTGGCTGGCCTGAGCGTATCAGGAGTCGGCTACTCTTTTGGCTGGCCTGAGCGTATCAGGAATCAGCAAGACCCTGGACTGGCCTGAGCGTATCAGGAATCAGACCTATACAGAATTACAATACAATAAAACAGTAAGCAAAGTCAAGTCTAAGTCAAGAGCATGCACATACAAACCAAATTGTCCGTCTGAGAGAAAGTCAGTCATTTCGGTTTCAGAGTCTAGGTTCGTCAGTTATGATCAAGGCATCTGATAGGATCCAGTGACTGGCATCGGGCGAATCTTCTTCGTCGTCTTCGGAGTCGCCTGAGCCTTCTTCTTCTTCGGCTGAGCCTTCCTTCGGATTCTGATTGACCGTGGGACGGATCATCGGATTTCTGGTAGGTAGGACTGTTCTTCCGCCGTCTCGGACTTCCGATTTTCTGGGGACTCGATTCGGTAGGCGTGATTTGGCTGAGGCTTCGGTGGCTCTGATGACGGACTGATGAAGCTGATCATAGAGGACGCTGGAGCTCATGGCGCTGAGGGTGATTACCAGGAGCTGATAGGAGGCTGCGATGATTTTCATTGCTGATGGGTCTTCAATTCTTCGGAGTCTTCGCCTGGCGGTGGCTGGCTGATTGACTGGCAGTTTCTTGGGATCTAGAAGTAGACAGAGCCAACCACGCTCTGCTACCAAATGTCACGAGGCCTTGAGGTCCTTCAAAAGTTCTGTTGTGGAAGCGTGGAAATCTGGTCCGTGTAGGCCTTATGACGGTTAGGGTTGTGGATCGTTGCTCGTCTTAGGCATCAGTGAACACTAGGCTTTTACTAAGAAGCAGAGGGCAAAGTTATAACAAAGACAAGTTCAGAGTTCAGTTCACGGGTACAGACAAAGACAAGCGAGCAACCAGGAACAGCACAAAGCCCACCAGCCAAAATGACTCAAAACACAGACTTTTATACCTTCAGTAGCTCCGCCTCTCACGTGCTACCGTATCCCTCTTTTCTAATTACGTGCTGTCGAAAAGTCGAAGTCTCTTTTCATCAAAAAGCATAAAAACTAAGGCGGTCTCTTTTAAGCCTTTCTCTGACGAAGCTTTGACTCACACTTTCTGGCTTGTTTCGTAATATTAAAGGAAACGTAAAAACCCGAAAATTGGAGCAAAATATTCATCAACTGTCAGGCATAAGCTACAATTCCAAGAACTAACAAAGTCACGACTATTATCAGCCAATAAGAAAGCGTCAGCACAACTCGTGCACGTAAGAGACTCCTACCTTCAGCCTGCCTTGGAAAGCTACCATATGAACCGTTTAAAGAAAGTTAAGTCCTACTATTGCAAGTTTGGACTTAAAAGAATCCGAAGGAAAGACTTTAGGTACGTACGCTTTTAGATAGGGTTTAATCAAACTATTAATTTGAATATTTTTGATACGTAGCAATTAATTTTCATTACTAAACATTAAATTATTTAGCTATGCTTTTACCTATGAATTTTACACCTGTGACACTTGCGCGAAGCCATGATGGTAGTTAGCCAATTATGCACTCGCTGACATAAATACTTTGCGCAAAGATAGCTTGCCAACAAAAGTTGTTTTTATACCCAATGTTTTGTCAAGATTGCTCCATCCATGGAAAAATTTCGTAGAAAATCCCGGTAGTGGTACTACCACCTTAAGGTGCTGGTATCCTTTTGTGCAGTGCTTTTGTCGTGACTTTTCGAAACGCTATAACTTTCGCAATTTTGGGAGTTGGAAATAGCTTTATACATCGTTTTAAAGCTTATAATTTGTACATTAACATGAGCTTAAGAAACTAACAAAATTGGCAAAAAATAGCAAAAAATTGCCGACATGCTGACATCTGACAGACTGAATATAGACCAAAAATTTTTGAACATCGATTTCTCAAAACTGTAGAATCGGCCAAAATTTCTTCTTGTGCCATGATATGAAGGACATGTGGGCCGAGGGACATTTTTTTGGATTTGGCTCAACAAGTCTCAGTACTCCAGAAAATCCGGCAAATGCGCGATGACACGAAATTTCGCAACTTTATTCAGTTTTCTCACAACTGGAGCTGTTTTAACTCAAACCAAGAAAAAAGGCCCTCCGCAATAGGGCGAATTTTCATTCAGCCAAAAATCACGCGAATCCATGGGGTGGTTTTTGAGAAATCAATGTTCAAAACAAAATAATCGCTATTTTGCCAAAATGGTTTTTCGGCAAATTCTTCAGCTTAAAGCAACGAAGTCCTGCGAATAGGTATAGATAAAATGCGCAATTGGACGGTGTATCGATTGAGTATAAATCAGCCAAAATTGTCTGTAAGATTTGGCAGTAATTTTGAAAAAATCGATTTCTTCAAAAATGGCCATTTTTGACCCCAAAAGTAGTTTTTGGCTTGTTCTGCCTTAACCACTAGAGGTAGCTTAAAAGTTGTAAAAGCAAAAATGTTCATTTTGGTGCCCTCTTTCCAGCCATAACAACCAATCCTGTGTAGCGACTATGTGCTGAGAGAATAAGGGCGAAAAACAAAACTTTCTTAACTTTGCACCTAAAAATCCGGGACTGGTCCCAGAATGTTAAAGAGCACCGAAATAGTATATTTGGAAAGTTTCATCCACTTTCATAAAGAATTAGAGCCTACAGGGTCAAATTTACACAAAGCGATACCAGCACCTAAGGTGGTAGTACCACTACCGGGGTGGACTTTGAACAGATGCTGTGAACTAAATACTTAATGAATCGGCTTGAAATTTGGCAAATTTGGCAAAAAATTATCATGTTTTGCATCAGATGAGCTGATCTACGACGCTGCGGGGACTGGCTTGCTGTCTACACAATAGGAAATGTATTAAAAGCTTTAAATTTAAATGTCTCCTCCAATCCTTTATGAAATTATTTGAGATTTTCAGTACATCGTTAGTTTACATATACGCTCAGGCCGTTTTTTTAGTTTTTCGTAAAAGTGAGTTTTCCGTTTTTTAGCGTGTTTTGAAAATTTGTAAATTTTATATCTTGCTTAATATTGCGTTTTTCCAAGAACCAAGAAAACGGCCTGAGCGTATGCTGATGCAAAACATATTTGCAGAATTTGGTCCATTTTGACTGAAGGAGTGACGAGAAAATCAAAAACAAAAGTTCTGTAATTTTTCATTGTTTGCTTTGGTTTTCGAAATTTCCACTGCTTTCAAGCAGCTGCAAAGTGCTTTCTATTAAATAATGCACATAAATAACGCAAAAAGAACCGTTAAAGCCCAATAGATTTAATTTTCGGATATACTGTTTTTACTAATACAGTATGTGTGCAAACGGTCAACGTAATTAAGCTATATCAGCTATATATCAGCTATTCAGCTTCAACCGCTTGTAACTTTTGACCTAAGTGCAGTTAGCACCCACCTTCTGCACCCACCAAGTTAAACTTGATAGTGCTAGGTCTGATTTTTGGTGTGCGGATAGTGCTCGAAGAGTGCTATGCAGTGCTAATAGTGCTAGCCTCGAAACCCTTTCTACCGTTCTGTATAAGCGCTCAAAGTTTGGGGTCCGAAACTTTAAATGACTGTAGAAAACGATGGAGAGGGTTTAGAGCCTAGCACTATCAGCACCAAATAGCACTATTCGAGCACTAACTATACACCAAAAATTAGACTTAGCACTTTCAAATTTAACTTGGTGGGTGCAGAAGGGTGGGTGCTAAGTGCATAGAAACCACGTACTAAAGAGATATGCACATCATTTTAAAGCGCTTTTTGCGCTCTTTCACGTAGTTTAGTAAAATTTAATATACGAAACTTAAATAAAATTTTGACTATTTGCGCATGCGCAAAGCCACGATGGTAGCCAGCCGATTATACACTCTCTGACACCAAGATTTTGCGCAAAGATAGTTTGCCAACCAGTTTTGCTTTATCCAATGTTTTGTCAAGATTGCTTCATCCATGGAAAAATTACGTAGAAAATCCCGGTAGTGGTACTACCACCTTAAGGAGAATACATACACATGTTTCATCTTTAAATTCATATTAATTCGGATTTAGAACACCATTATAGTTAAATATTAGTTTATACTTTGATTTTAACTACATTCTATGTTAAAAGTTGTTTAAAGCCTGGTTCATACCTATTTTCCGTTTGTTCGTTTGTACGTTTCTCTGAATTTCCGTTTTTCCGTTTGTCCGTTTTGCTGAACTCACAGATCAGCCCATACCTCGCTTTCCGTTTGTTCGCTTGTCCGTTTCGGTTTGGCCGTTTGTCTGGTTTGCTTATAGGGAATGATTCGTATGCTGCTTAATACGGACAACCTGAAAATTAGAGCAGTGTTGAAGTGGTGTTCCCGGCTTCTCTAATTCATTCTTCCAAAATGTGCTCTGTGATTTGTGCTTAGCCAATCAAATTCCAATATTTTTTACATTGTCCAATAGAAAGGAGAAGGTGGCGAATCTGAAGAAATTGAATACGGCATCGAGGAAGAAATAAATAAAATAGTGATTGAAAAATAAGAAGAACTCATAAAACTCAGAAATATATAGGATAATATTTTGATTCATTGATTGATTTCTGCATGTATGTATGCTAACTTTTAATTAATAAAGTTGTCTGCAAACGTCCACAAATGGAGGGGTCGCCGACCAGCCCCCCTAAAAAATTTTTTCTACCCCTCCCCCCAAATCGGCCGTCGGTGGACCCCCCCCAAAAATTTTCAACCCCCTACCTGAATTTTTGCAAATTTTTAGCCAAAAATTCGAAAATTTTCAAGGAATTGGCGAAAAACTGCTAAAATTCGCTTAGTTACCTTAAAAATCGGTAACAATAGCTGAACATTGAGAACATTTTTCAGTTTTCTAACGAAAAAACCGATTTTTCGACGACCCCCCTCGAAAATTTTTCTTACCCCTCCCCCCAAATCGACTTTTTTCAACCCCCCACCCCTTTTTTGCCAAACCCATATAGGTGCGTGTAAGGTGGGGGAGGGCTAGCTGCTAGCCCCCAGCACTTTCAATTCCCATTGGGGGGCATAGGTGTGTTAGGGGGGGGGGGGGTGGGGGGGAGGGTCGGCGATGGTTCGGCGATGAGGGGAGGGTTCACACCCCTCCCCCCAAATGGTGGGGTCGCCGACCCCCCCCCCTAAAAATTTTTTCCTACCCCTCCCCCAAATCGATTTTTTCAGACCCCTCCCCCCTAAAAATTTTCTAATCCCTACCTAAATTTTTGAAAATTTTTAGCTAAAAATTCGAAATTTTTCCAAAAAATTCCAAAAATTAGCGAAAAATTGCTAGAATTCGCTTAATTAAGCTAAAAATCGTTAAAAATAGCTGTAAATTGAGAAAATTTTTCAATTTTTTAACGAAAAACCAATTTTTCGCCGACCCCCCCCTCGAAAATTTTTCTTACCCCTCCCCCCAAAACGACTTTGCGACCCCCCCCCACCCCCTTTTTTCGCCAAACCCCCACCCCACCCCCACTTTTTTCGCCAGCCACATCTATGGGGGGGGTTTGGCACGCAAAACGGCCAAAATTTGGGTGTTTTTAGGATAAATTTTCAAAAACTGTATTACGGATTTTCTGACGCAATATTGACCTTATTTTGAACTTGGAAACATTTTGGTCGTAAAGTTCTTAGGTTTGTTATGTTGGGGGGCGGGTTTGGGAAGGGGAAAAATGGGTCGCCGACATAGGTGTGTTAAGGGGGGGGTGTGAACCCTGTGGGTGTAAACCATTGTGAACGAACGCGTTAAAATAGCGAAAAATGTTTCAGATAAACACTTTCATAGAAAAACTCACTTTTTCTCAGAAAAGCACACTGAAAAGCACAGGACCAAATTTGAAAAAACCCTGGAAGGGCGGCAAAGTATTTTTTGGGTTTTTTTCTGGGGGGAGGCTTCCTGGCATAGGTCAGGTGTGTTTTGGGGGGGGTGGGCGGGACCCCTCCCCCCCAAATGGTGGGGTCGCCAACCCCCCCCCCACCCCCGAAAAATTTTTTCAGACCCCTCCCCCCTAAAAATTTTCAAACCGCTATATACCTACATTTTTCAAAATTTTTAGCTAAAAATTCGAAATTTTTCCAAAAAATTCCAAAAATTCGCGAAAAATTGCTAGAATTCGCTTATTTAAGCTAAAAATCGTTAAAAATAGCTGTAAATTGAGAAAATTTTTCAATTTTTTAACGAAAAACAGACTTTTTTCGAAATTTTTCGCCGACCCCCTCCTAGAAAATTTTTCTTACCCCTCCCCCAAATCGACTTTTCGCGACCCCCCTCCCCCTTTTTTCGCCAAACCCCCCTCCCTTCTTTTTTCTGAACCCCCACCCCCACTTTTATCCCCAGCCACACCTACGTATGCTTCCTGGAGGCTGGAGGTCCATAGTGGGCTACATAGGTGTACGTGTAACGGGGATTTGGGTTGGGGGCATAGGTGTTTCTGGCGAAAAAAGTGGGGGTGGGGGTTCAGAAAAAAGTAGGGAGGGGGGTTTGAAAGGAAAGGGGTCGCGAAAAGTCGATTTGGGGGAGGGTGTAAGAAGAATTTTCTGGGGGGGGGGGGGTCGGCGAAAAATTTCGAAAAAAGTAGGTTTTTCGTTAAAAAATTGAAAAATTTTCTCAATTTACAGCTATTTTTAACGATTTTTAGCTTAATTAAGCGAATTCTAGCAAATTTTCGCTAATTTTTGGAATTTTTTGGAAAAATTTCGAATTTTTAGCTAAAAATTTTCAAAAATTTAGGTAGGGGTTTGAAAATTTTTATTGGGGAGGGTCTGAAAAATGATTTGGGGAGGGGTAGGAAAATATTTTTAGGGGGGGGGGGTTGGCGACCCCTCCATTTGGGGGAGGGGTCCCCCCCACCCCCCCCCCTAACCATAGGTGTAACGGAGATTTGGGGTGGGGAGGCTCCCCCCCAACATTTTCTGGAGGGCCCTTTGGCGACCCCCCCCCCCCCAGGACCCCCCCCAACCCTCCCCCCCAAAATTTTTTCTTTTTTTGTGCCAAAAATCGCATTTTCAGCCGTTTCTAATGATAAAAACATCTAACCATAAAGTAATTTTAACATTAGACGGTGGTATTAAACTCAAAAACTTGATTGCCAACATACATGGGCAAGGTCAAATGGGTTAGCCTACACCAGATTGTTGTCGTGCGTGGGTCCTTTAATATTTGGTGAGGGGGGAGGCTTTCACTGAAAATTTGCTTCGACCCCTTTTTGCAACGCGCACGCACGCAGAATTTGTTACTTATTTATTTATTGTTTAGTTACAGACAGCAGAATTCATTCAAATACAGGAGAGTTAAATTCAGTTTGAACAAGTACATTAAGCTTTCAGACCAGGGTTTTTTCAAAATTTTACCTGCGCTCTGTGTTTTTTAAGAAAATGTTTGTTTTTTAAAAATTCTGTGTTTTTCCTGAAATTAGCTTTTCGCAGTATTAACAAGTTTTTAACGGTTTTTACAGCATTTATATTTAGCATTTTTCGCGTGTTGCAGAAGAAATACAAAACATATATATATACGTATATATATTGCTTGCTTAGTCTTTATAAAGGACATTTCAATGTTCTGAACGTTAAACATTTGTGTTGAAGACTTCTTTTTGCGCTACAAGGGGGGGTCTGGGGGCGGGCTGCATCATCCTATAGTGTCAGATTTGGACAATTTTGCTTCCTTGGCTAGCTAGGGGCTAAAAATCCTGAAAGTGCCATTTCGCTATTGGAGGAGCCAGGACAGGTACAATTTTGGATTTTAACAGCCAATTGAACGTAATAAACCATTCTCTACACGATAGACTAACAAGTTTTATCAAATTACATCGTTTTTAGCATTTTTCAAAAGTTGCCCTATGTTTATGCGTTAAAGTTTATGAAACCTGTCCGTTTGATGCTGCATTTTCAATGGCACATGAAAATTCAAAAAAGGTACCTAGATCGGGTTTTTTGATTTATACTAGCTAAAAAAGAGTTGAATTTTACATCGGAAGTGTCAGTATAGCGCTACGACAATTTTTGAGACCTGTGAGGAGTGGGTTCCCCTCTCCCCCCATTTGGGTTTTCCCCCAATTGGGTTTTTCCCCCCTCTACTTTTTGCATTATACCGGCCCAACGGTATAACCTAGAGGAGTGCAAATGGGCTTAAAAGAAAGATCTAAGTACGCCAAGTACGATGGTATATAAAGTTCTCATCCAGCCCTTATAATAAAAAAGTTCCAGCCAAAAACCGAAAATGTGGTGTTCCCCACCCATGGCTATACACAGTACGACTGACGTATATAAAGCAACTGCAGACGGAGGGATCAGTGTAGAATTGAAGAGGTAAGCGGGGGGTCTAGAACAAACCTGTGCCCAGCCTACGGTAAACTGTCTCAAGAAATTAATTTAGAACTGTTGCAATTCTTCGGCTGGGTATTTTGGTGCGCATTTTTAAGTGCGGTTATTTTGAGGGCGCGTACTGCGTCTGCGTGGGTATTTTGACAGCGCGCGTCCTGCGTCTGCGTGGTATTTCGACGGCGCGCTCCGTGCGCCTAGCCTCTGCGTGGGTCCTTTATTTTGCCATGCGTGGGTGCGTGGGTCCAGCCTACACCGGTGTAGGCGTGGTGTAGGCGTTGCCCATGCGTGATTGCCAACATGTTTCCAAGTCCAAAATAAGGACAATATTGAGTCATAAGATCCATAAAACAGTTAAAAACGTGTATTTCTCATAATAATCAACAGTTTAAGCCAAAAATTTGGACATTTTTGAAAATTTTTTCAAAATTTACCCTAAAAATACCCAATTTTAGGCCATTTTTCGCGCCATCGGCGCGGCCTACCCCCCCCCCCCCCCCGTTGGGGGGGGGACGGCCCCCCCAAAAAGTTTTGGGGGAGGGTTGAAAAAAGGCTTGGGGGGGCTACCCCCCCCAACCCCCCCACCTTACACCTATGCCCCTAACACACCTATGGTTGGGGGCCCTCCCCCGGAATTTGGGAGGCCCACTTTGTAGACTCCCCAAACCCCCCACGACCGTCCCCAAACCTCCCCCAAAAAAGTTTTCTATTTTTATGCCAAAAATTGCATTTTCACTTTTCAGCCATTGCTAATGCCGAAAATCATGAAATTATTAAGTAATTTTAGCATTAGGCTGTGCTTTTAAACTCAAAAACTTGATTGCCAACATGTTTCTGAGTCCAGAATAAGGCCAATATTGGAATGGAATGGAATGGAATGAACAACCGCCCCACAGTGCACTCTGGTTTTTCCATATATACATAGATACGTATATATGCAGCTTAAGAAGATCTAGAGTATACCGCACTGTGGACCCTCCTCTAGGACTGCATTAGTTCGGCCATAAGCCCTACTACTCACATCAGCAATAAAAAATACAATACCACATCCACAATCATACATTCAGCAGCCTAGCTCAGATGCCCCTCGAACTAATGCAGTCCACAACTCTTTTTACTTGTACTTGTTCCATCTCCATTACAACTGCTGCAGCAATCTGATGGGCTCCGGATCCATACCAACTTGATTAACCATTGCCCTCCACTGGTTTCTGTCTTGAGCCATGGTTTTGACCACATCATCCCACCGGTACCCAGCGTTTCTATATGGGGTCATGTGGGCCCATAGGTCCTTTTCCACTACCTGCCGCCATGACGTTGCCGGCCGACCGGGTGGTTTCCGCCAGTGACCCGGGATGGGGGAGAAGAACACCTTTCCCGGTGCCCGTAAAGGATCCATCCGCCCTAAGTGGCCCAGCCATCGGAGGCGGCCGCGTTGGAGATAGGCTGATAGTCGTTTGTGATTGTGGCATATGTTGTAGAGATCCGTATTTCGAATATTGTCTCGCCGCCTAATTCTTAGTATGGTGCGTAGGCAGGCGCGTTCGAAAACCTCCAGTTTCTGAAGGTCCGATTTTCGCACTACCCACGATTCGCTGGCATATAGTAGCACAGGCACAACCATAGCATCGAATACGCGCAGCTTCGTTTTTACGGAGATCTGCCGCCGGGACCAAAGGCATCTGTATAGTTGACGAAAAACAGCACTAGCCTTGGCCAGTCTAGCATCAATTTCAGAGCCCTGGTCACAGCCATTGGAGACAATGCTGCCCAGATAAGGAAAATTACGGACTCTTTCCACTGTTTCTTAGTTGACCGTCAC
Source organism: Trissonchulus latispiculum (assembly GCA_030248195.1). Classification (NCBI taxonomy): domain Eukaryota; kingdom Metazoa; phylum Nematoda; class Enoplea; order Enoplida; family Ironidae; genus Trissonchulus; species Trissonchulus latispiculum. The sequence continues at coordinate 34,449 of JASAND010008942.1, read as the reverse complement.
GTTACCAGGGCCTACGGCAGATGTGACCGGAGGGACAACCTTGCATTTCCCAGCATTTAACAGAAGACCGACCAGTCGGCCATATCCATCGACCCGGTTGCACTGTTGCCAGGGTTGGGAGTCTCGGTCTCGGTCTCGCCCAAAAGCCGAGACTTGACCAGTCTCGGTCTCGGTCTCGCTCACCCAAAAGTCTCGGTTTCGGACCGAGACCGGAAATTTTTTGAAAACATCTAATTTCAGCGAAAATTTAAAATTTATGTAACGAAAATTAACTGACGATGTGCTAAAACCGTATGTTTATGTGTTAAAGCCCTTAATACTGACCCTACGCCTCAAAAACTTTTGGAAATTAAGTTTAAGCTTAAAATTGCTAGTCTCGGTCTCGGTCTCGACCAAAAGCCGAGACTTGGCCAGTCTCGGTCTCGGTCTCGGTCTCGGTCTCGGTACCTTGGTCTCGGTCTCGGTCTCGGTGAAATCTCGGTCTCGCCCAACCCTGACTGTTGCTGCAAACGATCTTCGGAGCTAGCTAGCAACACCAGATCATCTGCATATTCTAGATCAGCCAGTCACATATTTTCAGCCACCTCTACTCCGTCCCCATCTAGGACAGCCTGTTGCATCACCCACTCGATGGCCAGGAGGAACAGAAGAGGAGACAGAATATCTCCCTGTCGTACGCCGGTCGAGACTTTAAATTCATCCGTAAGCGAGCCATCGACGCGTACTTGACAAACTGATGTTTCATACATGTCTTTAATTATTTCCACCAGGACGGAGGGGATGCCAGCGTGTGAGAGAAGAGTCCACAAGCAGCTGCGATCTATACTATCAAATGCTGCCTTGAAATCCAGAAAGGCAAGCCATGTGTCCTTTTTATGGATCTTCCTACGGTGCAACAGCTCTCGTAGAAGGAAAATTTGATCTACGGTGCCGCGTCCTTTCCGGAAGCCGGCTTGCTGATCCCTCGTCCGACTGTCCAACTGCGACACAATTCTTCTCAGGATAATCAGCGACAGTATTTTCCCTGCAATTGGTAGCAAGGAGATGCCTCGATAGTTATCACAAGCCTGTCTGTCACCTTTCTTCAACACAGGAACAATGATTGCCCTCTGCCACTGGGTGGGAGAATGTCTTTGCACCCAGATTTTCTCGAATAACTTCTCTAGGTGTGGGGCAATTTCTGTGTCTGCTGCCAGGAACAGTTCTGGACTTAGTCCATCATAGCCGGCAGCTTTACGAGGTTTTAGGAGGCGAATAGCATCCATGATTTCGGCTGCAGTAGGTGGTCCTCCAACTATGGTCTCGTCGTCCGGTCGGATGAGAGGCGGTTGAGGTGGTTGAGCACCAGGTAGGGTGGGTTGCGGAACAGGCCGGTTGAGCAGTGAATCAAAATGTTGTTTCCAGCGGTCTAATTGGAGAGCTTTATCTTTGATTAAGTTTCCATTACGGTCCTTCACAGCTCCACAGACTGGTGGTTTCCTGCCAGTGGCCTCACGTAGTAAAGCAAACAGAGATCTGGAATTACCAGTTCGGCCAGCATTCTCCATTTTCTGGGCCAGATTGTTCCAGTTCCTTTCCTTATCCCTCTTAAGTTGACGCCGTAGTGCCTTCTTCAAGAATTTCTTGGTCTCCGGGTTTGCGGCATCCCGACAGGCAGCCGCTAACCTGTCTGATTCAGCCGAAAGTGGTACCGGTCTTCGTATGCCTGGCTTGCGACCGAGGACCTGTAGTGCCGGTTTATAGCAAGGTTAATAAAAAAAATCAAAATTTGGTTTTTTGGCTGGAACTTTCGCAAAACTAAACCAAATCGATTACTTTGAGGACCCATGGATAGGTCTTGGGCTAAGCTTTAAATCACCCCAGTTTCGCTGCTCTACCACCTACCAGTAAGTTGCAGTAGGCGAAAGTTTGTGATTTTTTGTTTTTCTTGTTACCCCCCCCCTCCCCCCTCCAGTTGGGTGGGGGGCCGGGGGCCCCCAAAAATTTCTGGGGGGTTTGGAAAAATAGCTGGGGGGGTTACCCCCCTCAATTACACCTATGGTGGGCTTTGCCTAGCCTCTCAAAACTTTATCCATAGGAGATTTCTGGTGCCCCCAGCGCATTTCCGCTATTATTTTTGCCGTCCGATGTACTTATTTTGCTGGGATAATTCCACTTTGCCGGTTGCAGGATCAGTCGGGTGGAGGGGTCAAGTGGTCAAATATTAAATTTTTCAAAAGTGGTCAGTCAAATTTGGTATCAAACGAAAGCCCTAAGTGAGCTGAGCAACTTTTGTCATATATATATATATATATATATATATATATATATATATATATATATATAACTACGTATCCAATGTGGCTGTAGAGTGCTGTGGTGGGGTTGTGTGGGGACTAGACGATTTTGGGTCGAAAATAAAATTTTTCAAATGTGGTCAAATTTGGCATCAAATGAAAGCCCTAAGTGAGCTGAGAAGCTTTTGTCATAGAACTGCGTATCCAAAGTGGCTGTAGAGTGCTGTGGTTGGGCGGGGACTTAGGAAATTTTGGGTCAAAAATAAATTTTTTCAAAACGCGGTCAAATTTGGTGTCAAAATGAAAGCCCGAAGCGAACGGAAGCACTTTCGCCATGGAACCATCCGCCAAAAGTTGCTGTGTTGGATTTATGCCTTTACTTAAACTGGAATTTAAAGGATAGACTTAGGCCCAACACACACACACACACACACACACACACACACACACATATATATATATATAATCCCCTTTTGTGCGGAGCATTTTTGTTAGTTGTAGTTATATATCTTACGTATATATATATATACGTAACTGGCATTTTTTAGGGTTTTGAAAGTGGGGGGCTTTCGAAAAGCGGGGGGGCCCACCCCCCCCCCCCCCCACTAAAAAAATGCCAGCGTACGTATATATCTCTTAGATACTCTTTATGCATCTACCAAATATATATACGTTTATATCTGTTTCAGGCCATTTGTAAGCACATTGCAGGAAACTTCTTGGTCCTTATTTGATTATCATTGTACATAGTTGTTCACTTATTGTCTGCATACTTCGTCTTTAACTTCAGCACATATTTGGTTGTTGCTGTTTGTTGCTGCAAATTTTTAATTTTTTGATTGGAAACCAGATAGAAATTCTGTGTTCGGAATCATTTAATGGCGAAACGGTGATCGTTATTAGAGAACAGCAGTGAGCTTCATAACAACCATTATAAACTAATAAAAAAATTGTGCCGTTCGGAGCAGTTTGGAAGCGGGTTTCAACTGGTATCGTTTTGGAAGGAAAACGTCTGATTGCAAAGTTTAACACCAGTCATCCTAGCAGTGATCTTTCAGACAAATAATTTGTCAACACAGAATAATTTGGTGAAAAATCATGACAGATTCTGGCAGCGAATCGTCCAGTAAGGAAACGGAAAATAGCGCAGCTGGCAATCGACCCTCCCTGAGCGGAGCCAGCTTGGAGGAGGCCAAAAATCATGCCCTACTATTTTTCATGGATCATTTGATGTCCAAAAATGGTGCCCGAACCATTCACGACCTCTCCTGTCAGTTTGGTGCCAGAAATTTCACGGCGGATATGCGTGAGGCCGTGGGCGGTACGCAGGAAGGTTTGGCGGAATTTTTGGCCCAGTTTCCGTCCTTGTTCAAGATTGATGGAGATTCAGTGAGTATTGCCTACGGCGATACTTTGGGTGATAGCTCCAGTGCATCACCTTTGCTGCAGAATCTGTCTAAAGATAGGTAGGTCCAGTCTAACCTTATGTGCTGTATTTCTGTATATAAACGGACGTAAAATAAATTTCGTCATTTTGTCTGCTGCCAGGGGCGCACGTATGGGCGGAGGGGGCATCCACCTCCCCGAAACCAGGCGTAAAAGAAAAAGCTTATTGTCCGCGCGCAGCTATATACAAGACATACGTAGTTATACATGTACATATATGTGTACGTATTATATACATATGCATTTCTGGGCACTTACTTACCATGGGCCAACCCATCTCATTATGATTGTCTCTGTTTTCAGAGACTATGAAAAGGAGGCGGTGGAATTTTTTGAGGCAAAGTTGAGGAAATTTGGCCCGGAACTGCAGATTAAGTCTCTGCTGGGCCATCGTTCCCAGGCTGCTCCAGAAATCCGGTTAGTGTCCGGGCGACACGTCAAAGATTTCACGGAATTTCTCATCGGTCATTCCAATCACTTCATTGTGGAGGGAGACAGAGTCCGGCTGAAAAATATGCCAGAACCGGCGGAAGCCGTTGAAGTTTGTTTGTGATATCTTTTTTGACCTAATTATATATGTTAATTTGTGATGCTAATGTCTATCCAATTTCAATTTTAGTGGGAGTGTCACCGTTATTCGAAATTCTCGCAAAAACCATAAAATGTATGTACGTAGCTGTGTCCCGCTCTGTGCATGGGCAGTTTCAGTTTTCTGATAAGTGGTTTTTGAGATTTGTTGTTTTGTTTGTTTTTTGCTTGTTTTTTGTAGATCCAGTTTTTTGTTTTGTTGGTTTTTCAGACTGATGATCAAGGCATGCCACTGGTGGGCACTCGTGCCAAACAGGCTGCCCTGGAGCATCTCCGCTCAGTGCTGGAACGACAGCACGAAGTCCCGATGCCCATGGAACAGCTGTATCAGAATTTCTGCAACCGATTCTCGCATTCGGTTCGACAAGAGGTGGCCACCAACCCCAAAGAGCTTCTCTATTTTTTGAAACTGAATCGCAATGTCTTCTTCATACGATCCAATAAAGTGTCCTTAGTCAAGGTGGGTTTACAGATGGCGGTTTTGATATCTGATAAAGCCGTGCTCTTGTCTTTTCTTAGCTTTATCAGCCTTTGTCAATTGTCAACCTATCTTTTTCTATACCACAACAGTCTACAATTTTACTGTCATAATTTTATTAATATAGTCCACATTAATCTTTGTTTTGTTTTGTGGTTCTTTAATTTTGTACAAAAATCAACACAATTCAGGAAAATGTTCGGTACTATCCCATCCCAGGAAGTGTTAACATAATGACAGGATGCATGCATATTCTGCTGAAGAGAGTGTGCCGTATTTTGGTGCCAAATTTATAAAATTTTATTTAAATCACGCATGAGGCCAAATCATCTGAAATTTTCTGTTTGCCGGAAGTTTTTACTCAATTTTGACCGTCTTAGTGAATCTTAGTTGATTTTTTGCACTAAAAATTATCCCCTGTCTGCGTATGCTATGCAAATGCGCAATTTTAGCATAAATGTATTTTTAGAAAACTGTAGAAAAGTGTGTGGTCCCTCCAAGAAAATTTCCCTCACAAATCTCGGTACAGATTTGTCGAGCTCCTCAAAACTACTAAAACAGTCCCGAAGCTCTGGCTTATTTTTAGGCCCAAATTTATGAAGGGGGGGGGCTCGAAGATGCCCCCATGGCTCACCTAAAATGTGGGGGTCATATTTTTGGAACAATTTTGCTAATTTTTTAAGTTTTTTGTGCAAAAATGCCAAAAATCGCTAAAAATGACTAGCGCTCCCCCTAGAATAAGGAAAATTTGACGCAATGTGTATAATCGGGACATTGTTTGGCCTGTGGCCAGCGGAGGAGTGGACCGATCGGGCTCAAACTTGGTGTGTGAAGAGCCTTTGGGCAGGGGTACATGCTGTGAAAATTTCAGCCGGATCGGCCGGGTAGATCTTGAGATATGAAAATTGGCCCCCCGCGCAGGTCGCGTTTCTCCTCTTTTTGCCCCCAGGGGTGAAGGTCGGAAGACCTTTCAGAGCCCTACTATTTTATGTTTTTTGGTACAAAAAGTTCCACAATTCCGGGGGAATGACTTTCCGCGGTTCCCGGACCCCCAGATGGCCCCCCCACGGTGGGGACCCCCGAAATGACCCCCGAAAAATATGTCCGAAAATCTATTAGCTTCGAAATAGAACGGAGCGAGCGAAGCCGGGCTCTCATGTTGCGCATGTAGGAAAGTACTAACGTGAATATGAACATAGGCTATATAGGATGTCGGTCGGTGCCCTGTGGCGCCCTGGCCAGGGGTCCTAAGTTAACGTGTAAAAGAGGGTCTGAGGCTCCCCATGAGTGGGGCCTTATGCATAAGAGCTGCTGGGCTGAGGTTTTGTATTCGAACAGTAATTCCTATGTGGTGAATCTAAAGGGCCCATTAGTTTCGCTCTAGGACCTATCCATGGTGCTGGGGGTTCACCCTGCAGGAGGTGGGCCCCAACCGTGTCGCAAGTCCAACTTTAGCCTCTAGTGTAGAAAGATCCGGTGCAGATAGAGCTTTCATATTTGGCATGTGGGGTGGGCTAGGGGACCACTACAACATAGGCTATAGTATGTACCAGGCGCGTAGCCAGGGGGGGGGGGATGGGGGGAATTCCCCCCCCGAAATTGTGTTGCCCCCAGGAATTTTTTCCTGTCATGTGTAAAACGACCATTTTTCAAAAAATTTTTCGCGCCTATGAGAGCCAATTACCCTATTTGGTGTATACTTTAACCACCTTCTGCATCATTTGGGTGCACAAACACGCACTGCGCCTTAAATATTGTAATTTCAACGAATGCTCTGTAAAAATTCCACGAAGGTCACGAAATAGAAAAATTTCTCAGCTTCTGGGGGGCTCCGCCCCCAGACCCCCGAAAAAATTTTGCATTCCCCCCCCGAAATTTTTTTCTGGCTACGCTAGTGGTATGTACCAGCCGGACCCCAGTGGCGCCCTGGCCAGGGGTCCGGATCAGGGTCCGGGCCCAAAATGGCCAAAAATCGATTTTTCCAAACGTGGCCAAGTTTGGTATCAAATGAAAGCCCTTGGTGAGGCGAACATTTTTTGTCCTTGGAAGACCACTCCAAAGCGGCCCCAGCGGCCTGTGGCGCCCTGACCAGGGTCCGGACCGGTCCAAAATGGTCAAAAATCGATTTTTCCAAAAGTGGCCAAGCTTGATATCAAATGAAAGCCCTTGGTGAAACGAACATTTTTTGTCATTGGACCCGTCAAAAGTGGTACCAGCGGCCTGTGGCACCCTGACCAGGGTCCGGACCGGTCCCAAATCAATTTTTTGAAAAGTTTTCAAGTTTGGTATCGAATGAAAGCTCTTGATTAGACGAACATTTTTTGTCATTGGCGGACCCCTCTAAAGTGGACCCAGCGGCATGCAGCGCCCTGACCAGGGTTGGACCTGGTCCAAAATCGATTTTTCGGGAAGTTTCCAAGTTTGGTATCAAATGAAAGCCCATGGGGAGGCAAACGGCCTGTGACGCCCTGGCAAGGGGTCCTAATTGGTCAAAAATAAAAATTTTCAAAAGTTGTTATATTTGGTATCAAATGAAAGCCCTTGGTGAGGCGAACATTTTTTGTCATTGGAGGACCCCTCCAAAGTGGACCCAGCGGCTGTGGCGCCCTGGCAAGTCCTAATTGGTCAAAAATCAAATTTTCCAAAAGTTGTCAAATTTGGTTCCAGTGGACTTCCAGCCTAAGATAACGTACCGTGAATAAAGTTCTGAAAAGCCATGAACAGTGGCCTTCCAGCCCAAGATGACGGACCGTGTAAAAAGTTCAGAAAAGGCCATGAATGGTGGTCTTCCAGCCTAAGATGACGCACCGTGTATAAAATTCTGAAGAGGCCATGAACGGTGATCTTCCAGCCTAAGATGACGCACCGTGTATTAAGTTTTGAAAAGGCTATTAACAGACATTTTTCCGCTTCAGCAAATACATGCAGTTAAACTAGAAAGTTTTCATCCTGCTTATTTACGGTAAGCTAGCTCTGCTTACATTATGTTTGTACATAACTTCTCTGACATGATGTTTCTCTGCAGCGCAAAAATAAGCGAAACTAGGGGGGGAAAATGCCCTCGACGGGCAACCAACTTGGTAGACCAACCAACCGATGAGATTCCATCCATCCATCCTTCCATCTTCAGATTTCCATGCATGCAAGTCAAGTTCAAAGTTCGCGCGATTAGGGCGAAAGGAGGGAATCCCCTATTCGACGCACAGAGCTGGTTTCGATTATTTTAGTCGCCGAGTAGACTCATTATTCGGCGCACAAAGCTGGTTTCTTTCATTTTAGTCGCCGAGTAGATTCCCTATTCGGCGCACAAAGCTGGTTTCTTTCATTTTAGTCGCCGAGTAGATCCGTATTCGACGCACAAAGCTGGTTTCTTTCATTTTAGTCGCCGAGTAGATTCCCTATTCGGCGCACAAAGCTGGTTTCTGTCATTTTAGTCGCTGAGAAACGGCATTTTTTCCGCTTCAACAGAATCTCAGTTTTAATCATGCACCGTGTATTTAACATTCAAGTCTTTCCCTATTCTACCAAGTTGGTTGCCCGTCGAGGGCATTTTCCCCCTAGTAGTAGGTGTTTTTTTACGCTAAAATTGTGAAAATTTCGTTAAAAATCCGGCGACGACGGAAATTTTTTCGAAAATTAAGGTAAATATAGTAAACTTTGGAAATTTTTTGGGTTAGGGGTTGGTTTATTGGGGGCTCGAAATTAATGGGGGGCTTTTCATGGGTAGGACCTCGAATGGAGAGGAGGTCGCTGAATGGGAGGCGCCCCCCCCCCCAGTAAAAATAAGCCAGAAGCTTTCTTCGGTTTCCTGAAATGACACAAACTGGGTTTTTTGACAGAATTCTGTCGTTTGGTACGTATGTTTTGCGAATTTATTTGGGTTTTGTTTCCTTTTTCTAGATCAAAATGGAAGATGGATCAGAGGACGGCACGGAGGGGGGAAGTATGCCGGCCGACGGTTCGGAGTCGGGCTCCAACGTGTCTGATGTTTGCGAAGCCGTTCTAGATCTGACCAACTACGTTCGCTCGGTCAAGGCAGCTCAGCTGGCCGTTCAGGAGATCCGGGAGATGGTAGAGGACCCCGACAATCGGTTGGAAAAAATTATTTCCCTGGATTTCAAACTGGTCACCCTGGGTGACCAAGAGTTCCTCTGTCTGGTGGTCATGGGAACCATGGCCGGGCGCCTCTATGTCTTCGATGTGGCGCACAGTACCACCATAATGCTGGAGTCGGGCCTGAAGGAGATGCTGGAAACCAATGAATGGCTTAAGGTGCTTTTTGGAAACTTTTTTGGACAGTTTTTATATAACTTTTGGTAATTTGCTAGCAGTTTGTTCACGCGTTTTTGTTCAGTTGCAGTCAAAATACGATAGTGCGTCTGTGAAAGGAGCAATCACTGCAATGATCAGGAATAGGTTGTCATTGCATTTCAAAAAACTAGCTTCTTTCCAGGGGGCCCGGATCTCCCCTTTTGAAAATTTTTTGAAATTTTCAGACATTATGAGGAAATTTGGAAAAATTAAGGCCTGGACCCCCTCCCTTTTTGGATAAGACTCTTTCAAAATCCTGGATACGCCCTTGTTTCTTTCTGTATTGAAATTGCCAAAAATTCACATAACAAGTGTGTGGTACCTATCTAATAATTGTTTTTTCAGTAATTTAAATTTTGTTACATGTATCATCATTTTGATTGATTCATAAACTACTACTCACGTCATATACTTTGTAGATTTTAATTTAACACTATTTAGGTGATGCACGACTGCAAGCGTCCCAGCCAGCTGCTGAGTCAACAGTATGGAATTAAATTGAACCGAGTATTTGATACACAGGTATGATTGGTAAATGGGAATATGAAATTTCGTTAGCTCTCTTATTTTTCTTACCTAGATTTTTCCTAATGATGGGCGGACAGGCGTTTTTCGTTATTTCATTATGATTGCGCTAATGTAGAACAGCTTTATTTATAATGTACTGTAATTCTCGGAGCAACGTCAGCAGAGCAATATTCTATGTAATGCGGCCTCGATAGCTCGGCAGGCTGCGCCTGTCCTGTTTGTTAGCTTCAGTTTTTTTACGGAAGTTTAATGTTATATTTTGCTTGTTTAAAGAGAGTACACACCACTTTAATTCTAACCATTTATACTTTCCGAATTCTTAAAACATAAAACCAGGAATAAATACACACTCACAATGTTGTAGCACACAATTATGTACCAGTTTTGGCCAGTATTCTAATAAGACTAGAAGGAACAACATAACACTAACACATAATAGGTACCAAACAAATTTCTGCAGTCCAGAAAATAAAGATAAACCACGAAGTTGCAAAGGTCGTGCTAACCTTACATTTGAACCTGTTCCAGAAAGGGATTTCACTCAAATTTTCAAAAATATATCATTCAGGGTTTCTTTCTAATAATATTTATCATTTTTAGTTGTGGGGACATTTCCTGATTCTTTAGGCTAAAAATTAATGGCGATACTAAGGCAGACGCACAGCTGTGCGTAACTTCGCAAAACTTAACTAATTTGGCTCAAATTTGGTATGGACGACATTTCTGGTCGATCTACAGCAAAATTTTAAATCTTTAAAACTTTTGAATTTTTAAGTTTTCCAAGCTAAAGTTTTAAACTTAACGTTTGGGCTTGTATCTAGCTAACGAACCCTCTACCAAAAACGGTTTTCAGATTAGTGTTCAGCAACCCTGAAAGCCCGCGCATACAACTTTTTAGCAAAATTGGAGACAAAAAACATGAACTTAGATGTGAATAATTTTAAGTCAGAATTCTTGAAAAAGTACATCTCTCTTATGTGCCACGTGATACTATGGTACCTCTAAACGGTCGAAAGTAGATAATCAAGATATTTAAAGTCAGCAGATGCTGGCGTGGGCAGCTGTCGCGGAAAACGTTTTTCTTGCGCCTATACATATAACATTTAAATCGGTCTTTGTATCAAAGCAATGAAATTTACAGGGATACATGGCTGGTATTGTGTTTACTTAATGAAATTTTGTTGGAATTGACTTTCGTTTTACAGTTGTATTAGTTTTGTTCGGTTTTCGAATTGTATATTTCTATGGGTAGACCTTAGTGAATCTCATTTTGTTTGATTTTATGCGTGTATATACGAGGTTGCCACTGTGCTATCTGTTTCAACTTTTGAAGAAGTCGACTACAGAAATCTCGGATGCTCATGAGTAAACTGATACTGCTCATGTAAAGAATCTGCAAATCAGTAATTCTTGCCCTAAAACAGTGACCATTCGAATTTCCTTTGCTCGTTACCAATGGCATTCACGGACATGAAGTCGAAGTGTAAAAAGCTTCGTTCTATTTTCTCTTTTAGATGTTTCGTCAGAAATTCGTCGCGTAGATTTGGAATGCAGCTGCTGAATATCTGTCGTATGTAGTTCAGAAAAATTTTTAACTGTTTTTAACTATAAATTGCTTTTCAAAACCTCTTGCTATTTTAGTCTGTACAGGTGAAATTGTGGTGTATTTTTAGAGTGTTCTCTTCGTTCTTATTATTGTATTGCTTAATATTTCAGTGTTTTGTATGTTTGCTTGAATAGGTAGCCTATAATGTGGTGACTTAGCTAATTAACATAGTTAACAACAGTCTGTACTCACTTGTTCCTTTCAAGTCGGCTAGGCGATTATATCAAATTGTTAGGAGAAACTTCAATTTTTTCGCCAAAACACTTGTATTTCTCCGCCAATCAACAATTTTGATCATCTGCTGACATCAATTTGTTGGCTTCGTATGGCATGTCTGTGCATTATGAGCATCTATCATCTATGAATATCTGTCATTTTTTCAGAAAATTAAACTTTCAAGCCTTTGGCCAGAAGCTAATTGTCTGTTTACGTAGTGTGGTCGGTCACCACTTTAATCGCATTACAGTTTCTGCAGGTTTTTTCTGCAATCTTGTATCAAATCCTTTTACGATCGTGCTTTCCTTACATGCAATTATGTATTCCTGGAAAGTATTTATTCTACGCTAATTCTAATTCTAATAATTTCTATTAAAGGTTTTGACGGAAAAGGGATAGCTCACATTACGTTTCTAGCTTTGGAAGTTTTTGATCTTGGTAAATCTATTGTTAAATTTTCAGTTGTCAAGAATTGATTCTGAGTCTCATATAAACCCGAAACACACGATGAAATAGTACAGATACTTGAAAATAATTTAATTTGCCAAAAGAAGTGCATACTCCTGGTGAAAAATAAGTAAAACAAAAAGTGCTATCTTACGTAATGTGATGTGATGCAACAATGACATGAAATGAAATATCAAACAATTTTAAAAAATTTCAAAAATTAAAAATAAACATCCTTAAAATAACTTTTATGATAAAAGATTGAAGAAACTTATTTATCAAAGTTGAACAGTAATTCAAGTGAAAAGTGAATTTTGTAAGCATTTTATGAACTAAAAGAATTTTGAAACAGCTCAAACATTACAGATATATACAATCTAAGTGCTTAATACTGAAAAGCATATTGTGAACAAAATCGCCTTAAGCGTACAAATTTTGAAAGAGAATTCTACAAATATGTAATCACAGTTTAAAGTCGGTAAAGGCTTGGGGTTTTCGTCAAGAAGAAGTTTGTGAAGCACGTATAGTGGTCATTAAAATGAGTGTTAAATAGTGCAGCTCTAGCTGACAATTTCATACTTATATGTACATAGCCCCCTTCGTCCTAATTTTTTTTATTGCTCACAGCACATGTTAGCTTTCAGGAAGTTTGCAATCCTGTAATACGTAATGATCACGGTTTTTTGTGTTTCAAACACCCTAAAAAAACACACCGAAATTTTTAGTTTCAGACGCAAAATTTTACTAATTTTTCAAATGTTTTGAACTACGGAAGACTGTTTCCTGAAAAAATTTTGCGCCTTTGTCTTTTCTTTAATTTTTTCAAAGTTTTTACATCCTATCCTTGTAATCGAGTTCTTTTTCGTTTGTAGTCCTCTAGAATAACACTATATATATATTAGCTTACCACAGTAGTTACTTTGGGCTGCATATAAGTCTCTAGCACCTTTGCAAAAGAAAATATGGTTTACAAAAATAGATGGTTTAACTGGCCTTTTACCAATTTTTTTAGAAATTTTTCCGTTTCTGGGTTGTCCGCCCCCAGACCCCCCGTTGCAAGGATTTTTTCATTTTAACACGATTCTATAGCGTTCACGTCTTCCAAATCGACCATACACGTCAGTGTCTATTTGGTTTCATCGCTAGAACGACAAAAGCCAACTTGGAATACGCTATATTATGCAGTAAAAACATTCGTAAACTCATTTAAAACGCGATAAATCAATTTTTAGAAAAACATTTTCTTAGAGAGGCACACTTTTTTCTTAGAAAAACACTGAAAAGCACAGGTCCGAATTTGAAGAAACCCTGAATGATATATTTTTGAAAATTTGAGTGAAATCCCTTTCTGGAACAGGTTCAAATGTAAGGTTAGCACGACCTTTGCAACTTCGTGGTTTATCTTTATTTTCTGGACTGCAGAAATTTGTTTGGTACCTATTATGTGTTAGTGTTATGTTGTTCCTTCTAGTCTTATTAGAATACTGGCCAAAACTGGTACATAATTGTGTGCTACAACATTGTGAGTGTTGTAGCTGAAAAAATTTTGCGCCTTTGTCTTTTCTTTAATTTTTTCAAAGTTTTTACATCCTATCCTTGTAATCGAGTTCTTTTTCGTTTGTAGTCCTCTAGAATAACACTATATATATATTAGCTTACCACAGTAGTTACTTTGGGCTGCATATAAGTCTCTAGCACCTTTGCAAAAGAAAATATGGTTTACAAAAATAGATGGTTTAACTGGCCTTTTACCAATTTTTTTAGAAATTTTTCCGTTTCTGGGTTGTCCGCCCCCAGACCCCCCGTTGCAAGGATTTTTTTCATTTTAACACGATTCTATAGCGTTCACGTCTTCCAAATCGACCATACACGTCAGTGTCTATTTGGTTTCATCGCTAGAACGACAAAAGCCAACTTGGAATACGCTATATTATGCAGTAAAAACATTCGTAAACGCATTTAAAACGCGATAAATCAATTTTTAGAAAAACATTTTCTTAGAGAGGCACACTTTTTTCTTAGAAAAACACTGAAAAGCACAGGTCCGAATTTGAAGAAACCCTGAATGATATATTTTTGAAAATTTGAGTGAAATCCCTTTCTGGAACAGGTTCAAATGTAAGGTTAGCACGACCTTTGCAACTTCGTGGTTTATCTTTATTTTCTGGACTGCAGAAATTTGTTTGGTACCTATTATGTGTTAGTGTTATGTTGTTCCTTCTAGTCTTATTAGAATACTGGCCAAAACTGGTACATAATTGTGTGCTACAACATTGTGAGTGTGTATTTATTCCTGGTTTTATGTTTTAAGAATTCGGAAAGTATAAATGGTTAGAATTAAAGTGGTGTGTACTCTCTTTAATTTAGTTAAGGTATATATACCTAGTGGTCGTATGCAAATCCAAAGAAGGGGTAGTTAGGTTATATTAGCCGTAATCTAATGAGGGGGGGGGTTGTGTTCCTTCATTGACTAACGGTAAACTGCACCACTCAAGAATAGCTCGACTAGACATGGAGTATAAAATTGCAGAAATTTATTCTTGAGCTGTTCTCATCTTGACCAGGTTTAGCTCGAGAATAACGACATTTCCAGAGAATTTTGGCTGCTTAAATATTTTAGCTTTCTGTTTTATAAAAATGTCAGGATCATTTGACGGTTTAAATTATCAAAACCTAACGCATAAAATATTTTTCTTTTGTATACACCAACCTAGCTGCAGCAAATCGCCGACATCTACGGCTATATTATATATTTCATAAAATCGTTATTACTAGGCATGGGAACGGGTCCAACAAATTGGACCCGGGTACCCGGCAGTACCCGAAGCCCTATGTCGGGTAATTGCAACGCTACCCGGGTACTCGACTTCGGGTACCCGGGTACCCGAGCAGTTGTCGGGTACCCGGAAACAGAATTGCTATTTTAATGCTTCTTTCTTGTTTGCCATTAAAATAATTTTGCGGCATATTTCAGCTTAATTCTTTTATAAATTTAACTTGCAGGGTCACTGATGCCGAAAGGTGTTGGTATTTGGTACCATAACCAAAATTTTTGCAGTCCCATTGTGACGATGGACTCAAACTATTACATAATTCAATAGAATTGTAAAAATCTGTACAGTTTTCGCTTTAGTTAGCTTTTGCTTAAGCTACTGTTTGATATATAGTAATAAATATTTTCTGGTGAAAAAGAAGACAGCTGAATTTGGAATGAAGACTTGCGACTGATTTACAAAAATTCCATTGGCATAGGGTTAAATTTTAATTAAACTTTACCTAAACAAGTTACCTTGATGTTGCAATTCCCGAACTGGCTTAGAATCAAGAAATCTGTGTTCACCACGATTTTAAAAAATGTTTGTAACAAGGTGCATTAGTCTAGACTAGAAAAGAGTAGAGTGGAGTTAAAGGCCGAGTTCAATTTAACTCTTTCTAGTTCAGCTTACTTTCGCGGAAAGGCCGTAAAGAAAGGAAAGTTGCGATATCCGAATATCGAGTTTTCTCAGTCCCATAGAAGGGCTCATACCAGGTCAATGTATCGAATGCATTATTTGCTCGTGCTCGATAGTTTTGTCTTAGGTACCAAACTATTTAAGCAGCCAATATGTCAAAGAAACAAGCAAGTACCCGTTGTTCCCACTTGCAATCGGTTATGGTTCCTCAAAACATTTGACTAAAATCATCATTTTCAGTGAACTGGACTGATTTATGAAAGTTCAGACCCATTTCTATGCTCATTACAATTAGGGAACGTTCTGAAGTCGTGATATCTGCTGTGGGAAATTTGTCAAGCAATATTCAATATTATTAACTACCCCCTTATTTTACACTTACATCTTAAGCTTAAATCTTTAGCTTATACTGAGCTAACGAAAAGCTGAATCGAAAAACTGACTTCAGATTCGTGTTCTACGACCCAGAAAACCCCTATATACATCTTTTCAGCAAAATCGAAGACAAAACATTTTTCGGTTTCCCTTGGTCCCCCCTTAGAAATCAAAAAAATCGAAAAATTTCGCGATATTTGAACTCAGCGTGGTCGAAAACATACCCACACCAAATTTTAGCTCATTTGGTCAAGTTTTAAGGATTTTGAGTGGTGGGGGGCAATCGAGATAAAACCCCACACTTGCCACTAGACACTAGCCAATAACCTATGCACATTGCACTAAGCTTCAGATAATTCGCTTTATAAATGCGATAGATAGCTTATTCGATTTTCTAAGCCTTTTGATCTTTGCAGTTTTTACTCTGAAATCGGAAGGAATTACTCTGAAATTCATAGGAAAGCTTTTCGCGCTTTGATTCTTTATCTCTACAGTCCGAGAATCCAAGATATCGAAAAAGTCTTCCGGAGTCGATACAGGTTTAGCTTTTATATGTTTGTTTGCATTAGCTAATAATAAAAACATAATTAAACCTGTTCAATAGAGGCTTCTTTAGCCAATGTATTTAGCAAGGCAGCTAAATGGAACACCTCATGACTTTTCTTTGCACCCATAAAGCCTATTAAAAGTATATACAGAAAATCAAGTTATAAAATATATGAATAGGAATCAAATAATGTTAATCATATCTAATCATGTAATAAATACTCTAAATCAGACTGCAGAAGATCCCAAATTTCAATTAGTTACTCGATCAAAAAGTCCTGAAAAACCTTCATTCATGGTCTAGTCCAACAAGTTCAATTTCCCTGGAAAAAAATTGTTAGTAACTCACAGGAACCCGGCAAAAATTCGAAGAAGAATAATCCACCCCGGTTTCATTCATACTTTCTAGCACATTTTCCAACTTTATCTAACAAGATCCTGCCGAACTGCCGACGACACGCATTACAAGGTCTACAAGGTTAGATTGCACAGGGCTTGCAGCTTCCAGAAAGAAAACCAACCCTATGCTGGTCGAACAAACAAAAGCTCCTTTTAAAGCATAGAATTGCACCGCCAAACGTACAGGTTAAGCTAACTAAATAAATAAACTATAAACGCAATACTACTTAATCAGTATTAAGACTCACTTGCACCCTCTAGATCAAGTTCGATTGTTCCTGAAATACTGGTATCAAAAGCGGAATAGAGACCAGAGTTAAGCAATAGCTGATTTAAATGGCAACCATGAAGCTGCTGCAAGACTTCGATTAATGGCAGCATTTTCTCGTCCTAAAATATATGCTAAATCAAATCAAACCAACAAAAAGTACTATTACGAATATACGCTTTGCTTTGGCTTATGACTTGCTTTTCAATTCATGTCTGTTTATGTGCATCATGTACATACAGATACAATCCGATCCGATCCGGCCACCTATCCATGGTGACCATAGAATCATGGTGACCTATGACTATAAAGTATTATATATCTAGCCACCCACATAAGCAACCAGGCTGATCCAAAATAAGTTTAACTTTGGCTGACGTATTAAGAGAAATCAAAGCACCAGTAGTTCGTTGGCATCTCATATTACGAAATTGAATATTTACACAAACTGGTATCTGATTATTGCTTATATACCTGGTTACTCAACAGTTCAAGGCCTTCGCAAGTTGGCAATCGAATCAAATCGAAATCCGACAAACCCAATAAACAGGCTTGCAGTTCAGGCTGGATCAAATTTTTAAAGTGATCAGAAGTGATAAATTCTGTCATGTGGCAATCCGCTATGGAAACGTACTGATTCCACACTTTCACCAAGTTGTCTAATTTCTCTTCCATGTAAGCTAAGACCAGTTTAGACATTGAGTAAGCCAAACTGTGCCAATAAAAGTGTTGCCTGCAATCACAGAAATATTTCGAAACTAGAGTAAATTAACTTAGTCTAACTCGAAGAAAGTCCCGATGAATGTCTGTCGCACTATGTAGGAATTAGACATACACCGGAGTTGAAGGTGGGTTTCGGGACAGCGGGGCAATATTCAGCGGATAAGGTCAGCTCAGCTGCAGGACTCAGCTAATACTTTTGTTCACGGAACTTTTACGCAAACATTTTGGCTAATATCACTAGAATTCGGTGAAGTCGGTAGTTTCGGTATAATGATTTGACTGTGCAAAACATTACTGTTAGTTAACTACTAGGCATGGGCACGGGTAGTCGGGTACCCGACGGGGAACCGGGTACCCGAAAATTTTCGGGTACCCGGTCCTGCTTCGGGTACCCGATATCCAGTTAAAACCGGAAAAAACCGGATAAAACTGGGACTTTCCAGTTTACCCCCTCCCCCACAACACTCAAAAATTTTAAAAATTGACGAATCGAGCTAAAATTTGGTAGGGTTTAGTAAAATATGTTTTCAACCATCCAGAGCTCCAGAGCTCAAAAAATGGCAAAGTCTTTCATTAAGCTAAATTCTATGTTTTTCCATTTTAAACGGAGACTAAGGGAACCGTGAAAGTTTTCACCCCCATTTTACTGAACAGTTGCATATAGCAGTTTCTGGGTACCAGAACAATAATCTGAAATCGGTTTTTCGGTTCGGTTTTCCGTTAGCTCCGTATAAGTTCACTTTTGAAGCTTACAAGCTTAGCTCATACTTATGCAGAACTAACAAAGCTCAGAATAAAAAACTGATTTTAAATTTGTGTTCTGTGTCCCCGGTAACTACGATAATTTTTGAGTGGTAAAGGGATAAATCGTAAAGATCCACGGATTTTTGCAGAACAAGTTTACGCTGAAGTGTACTGTGACAATATTGAATATTGCTTGACAAATTTCCCACAGCAGATATCAGGACTTCAGAACGGTCCCTAATTGTAATGAGCATAGAAATGGGTCTGAACTTTCATAAATCAGTCCAGTTCACTGAAAGTGATGATTTTAGTCAAATTTTTGAGGAACCATAATCGATTGCAAGTCGGAACTACGGGTACTTGCTTGTTTCTTTGGCATATTGGCTGCTTAAATAGTTTGGAAAGACAAAAACTATGGAGCACGAGCAAATAATGCATTCGATACATTGACCTGGTATGAGCCCTTCTATGGGACTGAAAAAACTCGATATTCGCAACTTTCCTTTCTTTACGGCTAAAAAGAGTTGAATTGAACTCGGCCTTTAACTCTGCTCTACTCTTTTCTAGTCTAGACTAATGCACCTTTCAAACAGATCGTCCATTTTTATAAAATCATAACGATACAATATTCTGCCAGTTTTTTGATTAATGGTTTTGTAACATAATTGCACTACGACTTTTGATAAATTTAACATTCTTGAAAACAGAAACGCTAAAACATATTTTTTAAAATCGTGGTGAACACAAATTTCTTGATTCTAAGCCAGTTCGGGAATTGCAACCTCAAGGTTAACTTGTTTAGGTAAAGTTTATATTAAAATTTAACCCTATGCCAATGGAATTTTGTAAATCAGTCGTAAGTTTCATTCCAAATTCAGCTGACCTCTTTTTCACCAGAAAATATTTTATTACTAGAATATCAAACAGTAACTTAAGCGAAAGCTAACTAAAACGAAAACTGTACAGATTTTTACAGTTCTATTAAATTGTGTAATAGTTTGAGTCCATTGTCACAGTTGGACTGCAAAAATTTTGGTTATGGTTACCAAATACCAACACTTTTCGGCATCAGTCACCCTGCACGTTAAATTTATAAAAGAATTAAGCTGAAATATGCCCCAAAATTGTTTTATTTTACTGGCAAACAAAAAATAAGCATTAAAATTGCAATTTTGTTTCCGGGTACCCGACAACTACTCGGGTACCCGGGTACCCGAAGTCGGGTACCCGGGTAGCGTTGCAATTACCCGACATAGGGCTTCGGGTAGTGCCGGGTACCCGGGTCCAATTTTTTGGACCCGTGCCCATGCCTATTAACTACACAACACACAGTGTATAAAATAAACATACTTGCATTAAAAGTATACAATGCGGGTTGCTTCCGGTAAAAAGTGATGTCAACTTTTTAATGTCTGGAATTTGGATATGGTTATGATCCTTCCTTTCTGTTACTTCCATGAGTCAAGCGATTAATAAGCGGCTAACGTGAAAGTCAGCCATTGTTTCCAGAAGTTTAGTCATGACATGATTACATACGTGAAGATTATGACCGCAGTATCACATTAATCTGGTCTTAAAATTCCTCTAAAATTTTAAAAATCTTTTCTGAATGGAGAGTTTTTGTAACTTTTTCCTTGAGCATTGCCTAAACAATGTCTCTACTGCCTGAGTTAGATCCATCCATCTTACCCGTGTGAGGCATCAGACAGGCAACTCAAGGCTCATCAAATCTTTGAGTGAAGCTTCTAACACTTCATGCATGCACATTAAAACGGTAGCTAAGTTCGCGAGAAACTCGTTACGTAAAAAAAATTGAGTCAAGTGAGTAGTCACCCCACGTCAACGATCGTGTTGCGTCGGACACAATACAACCGCTCACAGCCAGCCAGCCAAGTCATATTATGATTGGTAAAAGACGTCTCCAAAAACCTTCAATTAGACAAGATTGGTCAAGACAGAAAATCTACCTTAACAATCTTCATTTCAGACAGAATAAGAAATGGTAAACAGAAGTTCTAACTAAATTAAACTAAAATACCACAAAGCTACAATTAAGTTTATCATAGATAAAACCTGAATATCTTACTATACACATACATAGGAGCGACAACAGGCATACTCTAGGAATCATAAGGGTGTCAAAACTCAAATCCATCCTTTGCACCGTATCAGTTTGCCCCCCTTCCGCAAATCCGCCCAAATGAATCAAACGAATTTGCCGCGATGCTTGTTCTAAAGCTCGAAATACACAAAATTCGTACACACATCTTATGGTTTCGAGCTGTAAATCCAAGCATACAGCCAGTAAGCGTAACCCTCCCCCACCCCCTTCGACTGCTTGCTAAACTGCTTCGGGGGGGGCTCAATGGAGTACAAATTACAAGAGAGGGCAGCCATTAGTAGAGGGTGACACGCCTATAATAAATAGAGTATGCCGTACCATGTTGTCCTACCGTTATGTATTGTATACTCTTTATATGCTGTTTTGTTTGTAACTACCAATATGCCACCTGTTTCCTGAACAGGAGTTGGAATATTGTAAACTTATTGTTGATCCTGCGACCAGTTTTTCTCAGTTCATGTGAATGAGGCCTAGGACGCTGAAGATAACATGAGGAATTAGGATAGAAACTTCGTTTACTATACCAATTTTACTGAAAAGACCAGACAAGACTAGAAACCAACTACCACAAAACGTCACAACACAACAGTACGCCAAAACAAGACAGTTAAAACAATGGGGGACACTAAAAATGGGTTTGCAACTAAGCAAATCTGACAAACAAACAAAACGGCCTCCAATTATCCTCAATAAGCAATTTCGAATGAAGTGTACAACACTACTAAAATGGTATCAATGTATGCTAACAAGGCCTGAACACCGAATAAAATCAATAACTGATGATAGTAAGAGTACTTACGTAAGTACAAAAATTCACGTCTGTCTGTTTAAACGAAAAGCTGATAATCATCCGAGTAAAGGTAAAGTAACCCCTGGAGAGAACTCCAACCTACAGAAGGTTATTGGGTACCGGTGCTTATCTCCGGATTCTCTCTCAGCCCGAAGCTTGGAGTGACAACTCAAATCATCCGGGGAAAGCCTCAAATAAACCCCAGACAAAAACAACCCATTACACCGTGGCACATGACTGTAGTTTAACTCCATCTAAATTCGATGGACGTACTGACCGAAAGTATATATACCAAGGCAATTAATTTTAGAAAATATTAATCACTAGGTGCATAACTAACACTACATCAAAAATTTGAAATCTGGGAATCAAAGAATCTCCTAGTAGCACAACAGCAAAAATGCCGGTCAAAAAACTATGTACATGACTCTTCGCAACACCCAATGACAAGGACATCATAGCAAATTGGGAGGGAAACTTTACTGGGAGGGGGCCATAAACGATCTTACCTATAAGCGATTATTTGCTCTGAAAAATCTTCTTTTCAAATTTTCAACAATTACCCTGCTTCGCCGGAAATTTTTACTAGATTTTTGCTTTCTTTAACACTAAATGTGTTTATTTTTGCCCTAAAATCGAAAGTTTCCGCGAAAATTATAAAAATCACGCAAGTTTAGAAAACAATTTTGCCTGCCCCCAAATTACTCGCCCCCCCAAATTCCCTAGAACAGCCCAGGCAAAAGTTCAGATTTTATGAAGAAATATTTAGTATGAAGTCTTCATCCCAAGTTTCTGATCTAATTTACGAATTTAAAAGTAATTTAGTAGCAGAATTTGGCAGTTTAAGTTCTGGTAAATAAACACCAAAAAACCAGCATATTAATGCAAAAACCACAGATAAAGCATACAATAATACATGGAATGTAAAAGTATATATATCACACAGATAACATTAACTACTGGCAGGACGCTTATAAAGAAAAACAGAACAGTATGGTGACATTTATTAGTGGGGGAGGCAGGCTTTTCGGAAGGCCCCCTCGTTTCGGCATGCACAAACCCATGTTTTCGGCGCTAGCCCAAAAGAGTCTAAAATGAAGTTTTCGAGGTAAAATTTTCAATAAGTTTTTCAATTTTTAATTAATTTATATATAGACTGATAACCTTCTTTTAATCTTATACACAGCGATTTGTAACTGATTTTTCGCTAAATACTTAGCTATGTTTACATTAGCCTCCCTTCCCACTTTTGAAAGCCCCCTGACGGTGGAGGGGGAACTTTTAAAACACTAAAAATACCAGAGAAATACAGCACTGGTGAAAAAGCGAACTAAAAAGCTAAACATCAAAGGTATACAATCAAAAACACAAACAAATAGAAACCAAGAAAAATAATAGCACAAACTTTACTAACTATGCATGAAGAAGAAATAATATTAACACTAACAGTACTAGGAAAAAAGCTCAAAGTAGTGCAAATTAGTTGAATAAATACACATGACAAAGACAGAAAAATAAAATAGTGTAATTATCAATACCACAAAAACCACAACCTAGCTCCAGGAATGAAAACTCGACAAGTTTAAAGACAAAAACTACAAATAAATACTACATACATAAATACTACAACAAAACACTAATCCGCCAAAAACAAGAGATACTCCAAAATAAGAAAAATATGATTTTGAACAACCAATTTCATAATATTACTTCCAACAAATGTTATGGCGAAGCGAAGACACCTTAAGCAAGATTCCAAAAAATAGAGACAACAGAAGGGTGTTAGTGGAATTTACGCTAGTCATACTCTTAGATATGTATGTATATACATACATACATACTCTACTCGATAACTTAACGAGGAAACCAGAATTTTACGAGTTGCAGTGCCTTGCGACTGCGTTCTTGGCTAGTGTCGTGCAACGCACAAATATAAGTATACTACAACAAACACCATAACTACATGACTATATATTCAATGAACATCATAAAGCTTAAACCACATTAAAAACCAAACTAGACAGCGACTAGATATTACCAAAGTTTAAAATGCAATAAACGTAGCAGATCTCAATAGGATAAAAGAAGAACATATTACAGCAAACAAATTTCAGTCAGGAGGTTAATTAACAACCGTTAAACTGCCGAACACAGTGCGACCTAACGTCTGACCAAAAATGTTGAAAGCGAAATTGTTTTCATTATTATATCTCAAGAACGCTTCAAGATAGCTCCCATAACGTATGTATTTTCTGAACCGTGATGATGAGATCTTTTGTTTGTTTTTGACATTTCCCGTTCGATTTCAAAAATGTGCCCAGAAAGAGTATAAATGATACGACCACGATTTTTTTCAGGAAAACTTCCCCCTCTCCGAGGTCTTACACACCAAATTTCAGCTTTTTTGGTTAAAAAAGACTTCAGTTAATCCAAGCTTATTATTGAAAATCTAATCGAAAAGTTTTACCCTTGAGCGAGTCAAGAGTAATACCCAGTCAAAGCTGAAAAGCGTCAAATAACAAAGGATTTAGAAAATCACAAAAATTGGAATAACTCTAGCAATTTTCAACCAAAAAGCAGAAATTTGGTGTATACGACATTTGGACAAGAAAAAATTTTTTTGAAAAGTGGATAGCATTTACCAATCTTTCTGACATATAAAAGCAGAACCCTTTGTACGGGAAATTTCAAAAATTTTATCACAAAACGAAAGATCCCATCATTCCGGTTCAAAATGCTTTCTGGTAGCTTATCTTGAAGCGTTTTTGAGATATTACATAATATAATAAAGAAAATTTCGCTTTCTACAGTTATTGGTGAGACTTTAGTAAGAAATTGCACAAAAACTGTAAACATTGAAGGTTTATATCATGATAAGATTCACGACCACAAAGTTTTTATCTAAGTGCTAGATTTTCCAACAAGAGATTTCTTCAGGGTTCTGACATCGGCCTCCAAAGAATCCAGCTTAGCCATCACACTTGAACGTAAACTGACGAGATCATCCCTTAAAGCTTCTTGATCACTAAGGGCTCGTTGCAACAAAGACATCAGCATGTCCGGATTGCTTCCTAACATGCTTTCAAGTCCTAAAATAGACGCAGAACAGACACTGACGACTGACGACGAGTGTCATATTTAGAAGCCAAACTTTTACAATCTAAAAGAATATTTAACCGCACGTATACACTAATGAGTAAACCACAGTAAACACGTTCACGGATTTTCGGTTTGCTCCGCAGCCGTGGACAAAAAATTTGCAAGTTGTCCGACAAACTCAAAAATGTACAAACATTGGAATTTTCCAAATAATTCAAGAAATACATATGCACGTCCGCACGTACCATTTGTCAGCACAACAGAAGAGCTGGAAACATCAGCTGCAGAGCTTGTATCCGACCCATTGGCGTCAGCTAGCCGCAAGCCACCGTTGCCAATTGACGGAACTGCAGATTCTTCAGCAGCGGACAGGGAGCTGCTGGAACTGTCATCCGCAGCCGCCAATTCATCATCATCATCCTCAGCTTCCTCCTCCTCCTCATCCTCATACGGTTCCACCTCAATTCCAGCACTGATACAGAAACCGACTCCGGTGGCACCAGTGGTGCTATCACAAAGCTCCTATAAAAGCATAACCAAACAAAGCTTGATAGTACAGTCTCTGCATTATCTATACGCAAGTCGCCGACTATATTCCAGTGAGTTCATTTGAGAAAATGCAAGCAGAAAGCGTAAAGGATTCTGATTATTCCTGTGCTCCCATGGTTTCGGACAAAAACCTCAGGTCGCCCTCGCCCCCCCCCTTGCCATAGAATTTATGCGCAAGGAAAAGTCAAGGTGTAAACGTTCAAATTGTGCCTTGCCCTCTTCCAGCTACACACTCACTCGACTTCAATTTTACTAGTCAAATCACCAACTACGCTCAGTCAAAACATGTAGAGAAAGAAAGACTCTAACGTACTTCAGACTTGGTCATATCACTAGAATTTAACAGTAAAGCATTTTGCATGTGTCTGGCATGATGGCCATCCAGTGACGTTGAAACCATGGATGAACTACTAAAGAGGGAGGCGGACTGACTGGCAATGAACGATGACACAGCATCAGCATCACAGGTAGAGCTTGTGGTAGTGGTCAGGGGAGCCGATGTCATGCTATGATCAGTCATAAAGTGACGCGGATCAAAGCCTTCCTCCTCCTCAATAGAGCTAGTCATTTCCATGTAGATATGTTCAGAAGCAGCAGACATATCTGCAACAATGTATATATATATATATATATATATATGTATGTGGTCAAGTCATGCAATAAAAATGACAACAGGGGAGTATCCACGGAGGGGTCTAAGGTCCACGCATGTGCTTGGAGGGTGACCCCCCCAGACCTGGACCTCACCCCCTCCAGAATCCGGATTTTTCTGATTTTTTGGGCAAAAAACCGGAAAAATTCGGATTCTGGGGGGTGAGGTTCCCCACCCCCAAACTTCCCCTCCTGCGCATGTCTGCACAGTCCCCTGGTCCTTTGGGTTGGACCCCCTTTTCAAAATATTGGATGAACCCCTGAATGACAGCAGTATTGTAAAATATTTAATGGAGCAGAACAAAACTAAGAAATTGAACAAAGAATATTACTGGAAGAAAACAACCAGGTTCAAAGCAACGTTCGCCTAGGAAATTTTGCCTTCATTCCAGAATCCTGGGTTTACTCTAGTGGGAGGAAGGACTCCCAGTTAAGTTTTAGCCATTTTCCCTCAGTCGCCCTGCCTTCCACTTTTCCTTCCGAGCTAGAGCTTCTCCCTGCCACCTACAAACCAGTGTCCAGACATTGTTCATTGATTTTTGGTCTGTTAATTTTGCACTCACACAATGCAGCATGGGCCTGAAGGTGTCGCAGGTATCAAGTAGATCACAAGACAAAAACTGAAAAAATTTGCAGCCGTTACAATGCTCGACGTGTGATAAGGCAGCGTGTGTAAAGACAAATTAGGGCAACGAAGCAAAAAGGCAAAGTTAAAAACTAGTATAACACCGACCTGATCCAATGATGGCGTTTGGGTCCTCGCCCCAACAAGAATCAATCAGCCAACCGTCTTGCACACAGGATGACGATGCCACACTACTCGCCGGCTCTGTAACTGTGGCCAACGAAGCTGAGACGGACTGATGATCAGCCGAAGAGCCCAGCTGATGATCGGTGAAGGACGATGCAGAGGCCACAGCTTCCACAGCTTCAGCCACCTGGGCAGAACGGGTTCGCTGCAGGCAGCTATGCATGTGAAGCTCTCTGGCCTGTTCCAGGGCAAACAGCTTGGAACAATAATCACATTTCTTCAGATTCGTCGCCTGCTGGAGCTGCTGCTGTTGCTGCGCAAATGTGGACTGACTCCTGGAATCGTCTGCAGTAGCAATGGCATGACCAGGAGGACCATTTGTGGCAGATGATGATCCACAACTCAACATGATGGCCCTGGCTCTGTCTGCATAGCCACCCCCGCCGCCAGTATCCAAAGACTGAATAGTATTTCCTGAAAAAATGAAATCTCACTAAAGTTAGGAACCAAAAAAGCACGAGCGCAGGAGTTGCAGTCTTTATTAGTACAAAAAATGTTAAACTAAAATGACCAGCGACTGGGAGAAAGGCAACCTAAAATTTCAGTTATATATGTCACGTCCCAAACCCGAAATCGCACAAAACTAGTTTTGTGAGGCTCAAATCTCACAAAACCCGTTCTGTGAGGCCTTGTCTCACAAAACTAGTTCTGTGAGGTTCATGCCTCACAAAACCCGTTCTGTGATGCCATTTCTCACAAAACTAGTTCTGTGAGGTCACTTTCCTCACAAAACCCGAAATGATTGCAAATTCAATATTATATTGCTATTTTAAAAGTTTTCATAGATGTCTTATAAATCTATGACTTCCTGATTTTCAATGAAACTTTTCAACAACAATGTCAATTCAAATTCTTAAAATAATGTTTTTACTGGTTCCAAAATTGCAAATTACTACCTTAGCTATATATTTAATTTACTGAAATATTGAGCTTTCGATATATTATCAAGGAAAGCACCAATTGAATTTAGACATAAATAAAATATATAACCAAAATTTTATTTAAATTTTTATATAAATTTTGACTGAATTTCAAGTAAGTGTACAAGTACAAGTACGTGTACAAGAATGTACTAATCTGCACTAATCGGCCGCAAACACGGAATTTTGGATCCTACGGATCCGTCAATGAAATTGAACAATCTCAGATTTTCAAGCAAGAATTTTGCAGCTCAAAGTTCTCTGTTGTCAGCTGACAACAGGAAATTAATTATTGTAGGATGGCACCGCGGTGCCTAAACATCCCCCCTTAATTGTATTTGTACTTATCCGAGATCTTCAAGGAGTTGGCCGGTCAAGGGGGGAAACCCCTTTGAATGGAGCTAACGGGTGGTCAGGATCCAGTGAGTGTATCGTGACCACTTCTGCTCCGGCAGTAGCCTTGCCTATGCCTCGGGTAATGGCGCTATGCAATTATTCAGTGCCATACCGTGGGTGGACCCAGCGCAAAATTTGGTATGGCACTACCCCTCACCGCGAAAGCAACTGGGGTGTGGCACTAAGGAGAAAAAAATTCAATTGGTCTTTCCTTATCGAAAGCTTAATATTTCAGTAAATTAAATAGCTAAGTAGTAATTTGCAATTTTGGAACCAGTAAAAACATTCTTTTAAGAATTCGAATTGACGGAGATTGTTGTTGAAAAGTTTCATTAAATATCAGGAAGTCATAGATTTATAAGACATCAATGAACTTTTAAAATAGCAATATAATATTTAGTTTGCAATCATTTCGGGTTTTGTGAGGAAAGTGACCTCACAGAACTAGTTTTGTGAGAAATGGCATCACAGAACGGGTTTTGTGAGGCATGAACCTCACAGAACTAGTTTTGTGAGACAAAGCCCCACAGAACGGGTTTTGTGAGGTTTGAGCCTCACAAAACTAGTTTTGTGCGATTTCGGGTTTGGGACGTGACATATATTATATAGCGCGGCGGGAAAAATCCAAATTTTAGAATTTTGGCTGTAACTTTTTTATTAAGCGACAAATCGAAAATCTAACGATACCTACCATGAGGCCTTGCGAAGAGCTTCAAAATGAGCCATAAAACGTCTCTCTCTAGCACTTACGGTTGGTGAGAAATTTTCGACCAAACCGATGGGGAAAAAACCCAATGCGCGAAAAGACCCATGGGCAGGAAAAACCCAGCCGAATTTTTTGCGCAATCATGCCAGAAGGGTTTTGACTATACCATTCGAAACAGCGGGTCATTTTTAGTACATCTGAATCAAAAAATATCATTGTTTTTGCAAAAATTCATGTCAAATTGACTTTTGAAAATTTCGCGTGTAAGTAAAACACGTAGGTAAATTTTGGAAATTTTTGAAATTTATTTTTGCAGTTTAAGCATCCTATCACATAGAAAACGTGTTTTTATTGCATTTAAAGCCAAACCCGAGCTATTTTAGTGAAAAATTAGCGATTTCTGGCAAAAATTGAAAATTTGGCTTGAAATGGCACGATCTCAGATTTTGGCTACCTGGACCACACATAGAAGGTAGAACCTAGGTAACATCAATAGTAAATTAATCAGGAGGCTCTACTGAGCTAAGAAATGTATGAAATTTTCTTTTGCTGCTAATGGTAAAATTTGCTGACAGGCAGCGGGAGCTACACCCTCTAGGGTAGTTTTGGACGCTCTTTAAGACAAGTAACAAAAATGCTCCGCACAAAAGGGGATAATATGTGTGTTGGGCCTATGTCTGTCGTTTAAATTCCGGTTGAGAAAGCAAGTATATAAATCCGACACAGCAAGTTTGGGTGGGTGGTTCTATGGCGAAAGTTGTTCAGTTCGATGCGGGCCTTCATTTGACTCGAAATTTGACCACTTTTGAAAATTTTAATTTTTGACCCAAAATCGCCTAAGTCCCCACCCCACCCCACTACAGCCACTTTAGGTACGCACTTCTATGACAAAAGTTGCTCAGTTCGATGCGGGCTTTCATTTGGTACCAAATTTGACCACTTTTGAAAATTTTAATTTTTGACCCAAAATCGCCTAAGTCCCCACCCCACCCCACCACAGGCCTCTACAGCCACTTTAGGTACGCACTTCTATGACAAAAGTTGTTCAGTTCGATGCGGGCTTTCATTTGGTACCAAATTTGACCACTTTTGAAAATTTTAATTTTTGACCCAAAATCGCCTAAGTCCCCACCCCACCACAGCCCTCTACAGCCACTTTAGGTACGCACTTCTATGACAAAAGTTGCTCAGTTCGATGCAGGCTTTCGTTTGGTACCAAATTTGACCACTTTTGAAAAATTTTATTTTTGACCGAAAATCGCCTAAGTCCCCACCCCACCCCACCACAGCACTCCACAGCCACTTTGAGCATGCAATTCTATGACAAACGTTGTTCAGCTCACTTAGGGCTTTCATTTGGTACCAAATTTGACCACTTTTGAAAAATTTTATTTCTGACCACTTGACCCCCTACCCGATTTACCCTTCAAACGGCAAAGTGGAGCCAGCCCAGCAAAATGGGTGGGTCGGACGGCAAAACGGACAGCGGAAATGAGCTGGGCGCACCAGAAAACCCCTATGGACAAAGTTTTGAGAGGCTATGCACAGTCCTATATGGTGTTCTTGGAAGTCGGTACCGACTTGACCCTCCCGACAGCAAAGTGGAACCAGCCCAGCAATACGGGTGGGTCCGACGGCAAAACTGCTTACGGGAATCAATTCGCCGTGCCAGAAAACCTTTGTATGAAAGAATTGAGCTTTCTAAGTTGAATACACAGCGAGAATTTTCTATTTTTCATTTTTCGAATTTTCACCATTTTTGACCGGCCACTGTGGTCGCATGGGAAGTGATAGAGAAACGAGACTTAGCTATTTAGTTAGTTCAATATATGTAGTTTCTGAATATAAAAAGAAATCGGCTCCAGCTCTTAACGTTCGAGCTGCGCAGCGACCACAAAAATGGTCATTTTTCGATCTGAGCCGACTTTGCGGCGCCGCTGCGGCGCTGCGGCGCACCTGCGGCGCAAAAAAGTAGCGATTCTTAAATGGCGCATGGGGTACTACCAGACCCTATATAGTCAATCGGGGAAAAAACAAACAATCCCTCTGAACTACTACTCGAAATTCTAAATAAATTTCATATATAGTCAATCGGGAAAAAAACGCCATTTTTCAAACTTTCGGACGTGGAAAACTCATTGTTTGGAATTTTGGGAAAATTCTTGTAGTTTGAAGAATGGCAACCCCTACGGATTATTTTCATCTATTAATGACTCCTCTAGACTGTAGCAATAGAGAGTACTTTGTGATTTATTTCCTGGGGAAAAAAGCCAAAATCGGGAAAAAAAGCCACTCATCGGGGAAAAAAGCCACTTTGGTCGAAGCATATCCTGAAGGCGTAGACCAATTCTGAGTGTTCCAACGTGTTCAGCGTCGCTTATTTACTCTAGATTTGTTGTTTTCCGAGGCAAATTGCCTTCGTAAAGCATTTAATAGAACTTTTTAGTTTGCAGCATAAACTGGCTAGGTTTCATCAAATATAACGTAAACATACAAATTTTTTAGAAACTTGCTAAAACGAAGGCTAAGCACAAAATAGTGTTTTCCAATGAATTCGTAATGCTCTTTTTGGCCAAATGTGCCAGTTTCAGGATGAAATGTGGAGTGTAGCGGTCAAAACGACTGACGTGACATATTAGTCCAAAAGTTGCTCGTTTCAGGGACTGTCCACCTAAAAACGGTATTGCTTTGTAAAACTTGAATTGCTGATTATTTTCATAATAGTTATCATGCCAGAAATCCAGAACAACTGCTCACTATGGGTCTCGCAAGCGACTGGCTTTTTTTCCCGATGGGTCAAAATCATCGGGAAAAAAAGTCACACCGTGACATTCTGAACTGTTTGCAATTGTATGAGGATAAAGCCAGACATGTTCTCTCTTGATTGCAATAGAAATTATTCAGATAGCGCTATTGACGCTAAAGTTATGAATTTTTGAAACATTACCGGTTTTCCGCCTTTTCAGGAACAAAATTTTCCAAAAAATGTCGACCCCGCCGTTGACTATAGAGGAGAGCTAGAAAGCTAAAAAATCGGCGTGTGGGCTTATATTGAGGTCGCCATTCTACACGCCAAATATTACTGCAATAGCTTCACCCGTTAGGCCACAGCAGTCGTGGCTTTTTTCCCCCGAAATTTTGACGTGGCTTTTTTCCCGATTGACTATACCCCTTTAGGTCCGGCCTCCGCCGCAGATTACGTGAAAGAGGCGGAAAGTCAGGACAATACGACCATTAAATAGGAGAAACCGAAAAAAAAACATCGCCGCCATAACCGGTCCGGGGCGCAACTTTTTAACGGAAAGTGATACGGGGCTGAAACTTCGCACACAAACTAAACTCGATGTGCTCTACAATTTGCGCATGAAATCTGCGCAGGATCTGCGCAGGATTTTGCGCAGCCTCTGCGCAGCTTATTTTACGGTGTCTCCAGGGACTTTGGACACATATTATAGGGGTCGCTGCCGCGACCCCTATGATAGCCTATTAAAATCTTATCTAGCTCATATGGGTGACTCACACTGGCGGTGGGTTTTTTCCCGCCGGGCTATACAGATGTATTTTGAAACAATGTATTAACTTTTGACTTACTTGACTTATGGGCCCAGACGATTTCCGTCCATGAAAGCCGCCGATCCGTTGACACATCTTCTCCAAGACGAACGATCTTGTGCGGTCAGGTACCAATCCCGTAGACCAAGCTTCCGCACGTCCTCTAGAGCTACATCCGACCATTCCTTCCTCGGTCTTCCAGGTCTTCTTACCGCCCGGGGATCATCAGAGGTCCACCCAAATAGTAGCCGTTTAGGGGTCCTGCTGTCAGCCTGTCTGCACACATGACCTAGCCACCGCAGCCTCGACTTCGCTAGGTTGTCCCTGACAGGGGGAAGACCACAAGCATTTCTCAGAGTCACAACGGGGACATGGTCTCTCATCGATACCCCCATAATTCGTCGCAGGCAGTTGTTTTGGAAGACTTCTAAGCGAACTGTATCCGTCGCTCGAGGAGTCCAAGATTCGCAGCCATACAGGAGAACCGATAGCACAGAAGATCGAAACAGATTCAGCTTAACATGTAGCTGTAGATCGTGGTTACTCCAGATGTTTGACAGTTTAGCGAAGGAAGAACTTGCCAGCCTGATTCGGTTTGTGATTTCGTCGTTTAGTAGCCCATCCTGCGAAAAAGTGCAGCCCAAGTATTTGAAGTTTGCTGCTACTTTAAGCTGTTCACCGCCTATCTGGCAGTTTGGGTCATTGGGGTCATCAGAGAAGCACACAACCTTCGTTTTCGGACAGCTAATCTCAAGGCCCAGGGTCATGCATACTTCAGCAAAATAACTTACAATTTGATTTATGTCAGCTGAGGATGTTGCAACAAGGGCGGCGTCATCGGCATACAATAGAGCTGTGATGGTATCCATGAATGATTCTTCGCTCTTGCGCTTTATGCCATCCGGGAAAAATCGACTCCCATGTCTGAAACTTATGGAGGCGCCAACGTTTGAATGTAGGAGAAGGCTTTTTACGGCTACATCGATATAGCAGTTGAACAAAAATGGGGCCAAAACACATCCCTGGCGAACGCCAGTTCGTATTCGGAACCATTCTGAGAGTTCCCCATAGATTTTAACAGCACAGTCGGTATCCTTATGGAGAACTTGTATGAGTCGGTTCAGTTTGCCTTGTATGCCAAAGAATGGCAGGATTTTCCACAGAGTTTCTCGGTCAACACTATCATATGCCTTCTTAAGGTCTACAAATACTGAATAGACAGGGAGTTTCTTCCTCCAGTGTTTCTCTATGACCCGTCCCAGGACAAACAGCTGGTCGGCGGTGCTGCGACCTTTCCGGAAAGCGCATTGGGGTTCTGATAGCCTGGCTTCAATTTTCTGCCGAATTCTATGTAGTAGAACTAAGGCAAAAACTTTTCCTGGAATTGAGAGCAGGGAGATGCCCCGGTAATTATCGCAAACCGTCTTGTCTCCCTTTTTATGCAGAACAGATATAACAGCCTTGCACCACTCAGCCGGGCATACTTCAGCACGCCAGCAAGTGATGATGATATTATGTAGCCATGCAATTGCACTCTCTCCAGCATATTGCAGCATCTCACTTGTAATTCGGCAAATTCCGGGTGCTTTTCTGCGCTTCAGACCCCTTACTATGGTCCTGATTTCTTCAATGGTTGGTTCCACTGCTTCTTCTTCTTCTTCATCTGGCACAGGCTCAGGGTTCAAATCTCGTAGTACTTCATGCAGTCGTCGATCATCAATATTTCGTTGAATGTTCAGAAGGTGTTCAAAATGATCCTTCCAACGCTTTATCTTTTCAGATTTCGACCTTAGTGGCATACCATCTGTTCCCTTCAGATCATCCGTTGCAGAAGTCGGTTGTTTCCAAAATAATTTCAGCTTCGCATAAACTTCGTGCCAGCGATTTCCATGAAAATCATCGTCGATCTCAGCAGCCAGTGACCTGAAATAGTTGTTCTTATTTTCTCTGATTGACTTCTTCACTGAACGCTGGAGTTGCTTAAATTGAAGACTTAGTTCCTGCTGCCTGGTACCAACGGCAGCTAATTGCTGACTCCTTACTGCTCTCTTCTGTCTGCATAGCTCGATCGTCTCAGGTGTGATCCAGTTTGGGTGGGATCGACTCTTTTGTCCAAGCACCTCTGATGCAGTAGATGTCAAAGCCAACTTGAAGGATAACCATTTTTCTTCGACTGAGAAATTTTCATGGTCAGAGTCAATTTGGTTTGCTGTTTCCGGCATCGACAGCTTCTCACTTACAGATTGACAGAAACGGTTACCAATTTCCGGAACAGATAATTTATCGGAGTCAAACTGCACCAAGGCTAAGTCGCGCTTCTTAGATCGCAGTCGAATTCTAATTGGTGTCACCAATAACTTATGATCCGTTCCACTGGAAAGATCAGTGACTCCAGGAAGGTTAGCACTGCGCCATACCCTAGAGTCTCTGACAGCCGAACTGAATCGTTT
>JASAND010008941.1:0-35180 GCA_030248195.1 Trissonchulus latispiculum | reverse complement strand
AGGGTAGGGAGAGTAACAGCTCCCAGCGGCACACCCGCGCGCAGCTGGACACTTCTGCTGGCACTTCCAGCAATTCTGACTTTGGCTCTCCTGTCGGTAAGGAATTGACTGATCCATCTCGTCAGACAGGCAGGGACTCGGCAGTTGGCAAGTTTCCTGAGCATCCCTGTTTTCCAATCCTGTATCGAATGCTCTGGCAAAGTCCACGAGAACCATAACGGTCCTGTGCGGAGGGCGTTGGTGGAATCCGTCTGCTACATTCTGGACAATGCGCACGATCTGATCTTCTGTGGAGTGATTTGATCTGAATCCGGCTTGTACAGGAGTTCAGGAATCGCACCCTCCTGTGTGTTGGCGTGTGTTGCTTCATAATTCACACTGTCCCGCAAGTAACTCACGTATATACGCACTTACAAATATGAGTGTCCATTATGTATGTAACATTACTGTGTATTAACAATAATCAGAATAACAGAATACCATTGGGGGGTCTGGGGGCGGGGCCCCCAGAAGTTGAAGAAAGTTTTTGCTTTTTAGATGAAATCGTTCTTCAAATCTTTAATTTCTTTCATTTTGCAGAAACAGGAAAAGTTTTAAAAATTAACACTTTTTGAGGGCAAAATAAGAAATTTTTGCTAAAATCGAATGACATTTTAGACTTTTTCTATACGAAAATCTGCTGAAAACGTTGGAAATATATATACGTATGTATACGCACTCGCGAAGCTTTGTGGATATATATGCCTTTTTCTGTTTTTCCTGTCTACTTTTCTTTCCTTCAAATCGCGATGACGGGACTGCCATCCAGATCTATCCCTAGTAGTTTTTAGCATTTACTGCGATAAAAGTTCTTAAATACTGGCCGGATCGGTGGCGCGCATGCCGAAAAAATTCCGAAGAAAAAGTTTTCAAAAATATTTTCAGCGAAAATGATATGAGAAACGTGCATCAAAAATGCAATTGAAGGATGAAGCATGAAGTCTCGTAATCTATAAATATACGTACGGCTTAATACTGATTAACTATTCAAACTTTGTCGAAGCTTAACATAAATTACAAAGACAATATAGAGCGGCGGATTGGGGGCGGTAGCCCCCAAAATCTGATAAATTTTTTCAACAAATCACTGTTAAAACTTTGCTTTCTTTTTTAAATTTGGTGCAACTTCCACATTTTGGCTTGGACATTCTTTCGTCATTTTTATTTTGGCGTCGTCAAAACCATTGTTCATTTCTGCAAACGACGCTATTTTTGACCAAAAAACCTAGACTGAATCTCCTGCTTTAAATGTAGGTAGAAAGTTTATGACTCACTATTTCTGAATTTGAAATAAGCTGTTCCAATAAATGTTTGAATTTTGATTTTTATATATATACACACCTTTAAGTTCAGAATAATGTAAATTAACACACTAATCGCGCCGCAGGCGCGAAATTTCAATTTTTATTTGCTTTTCAATAGTTTAGTGAAAAATGATAACCTGCCACTGAAGATGAGGGGGGGGGGGGTCAGGGCTCTAAAAGGGGTGGGTCTGGACCCCCTGGACCACCCCCCTGGATACGCCCCTGGATGGGTGGCAAAATCGCACAAAAGTGTTTAGGGGTCATCCATTTCGGGTGTAGTCTTTTGCATATCCACACTTGTGAAACTCTCTGGAGTGTCCACAGTTCATAATATCACAAAAATATTGTTTATGACCCTAATTTTCTTGTATCCGCATGATTTGCCCCCCTGGGAAAATTTGTCAGCATTACTCCACAGGGGCAGGTCATATGGCGCTTTTCGGCAGCGGAAGGTCATTTGGGGGGTATAACAGTTCAAATGAGTAAACAATTAGTCGTTATTTTTGCTTAAATCAAAAAAAACGAAACTGCGGGGGAAAAAGCACGCCGTTGTTTTCCCCCCTTTGGTGGGAAAAGTGTGGGGGGAAAAGATGGTCACTATTTCTCAACCGTGTGACGTAGCGAAAATCCGACTAGCCCACGTTATAGAGCACATCCACAAACCCCTTCATGCACAAAAGAACTCCTGTACCTATTACCAGTAAGTTGGCATAATCTTAGAAAATTTGAAAAATCATTAAGTTTTTGGGCAATTTTTGGGTGTCAACTTCGGACCCATGCCACACGAACGCTCAATCGACGGGTAAGGTAATTTGTATTATGATCTTAAAGTACAAGACTCGAACTTTCATTTGCACTAGATTTTGTATCTCTATCATGTGCCAGTCGAGCAGGGTGAGCCGTTGTTTTTTTCCCCACTTTGGCGGTGATGCTTTTTCCCCCCTCTGACTATATAGAACTATTTTTCTAACATACACTGTAAAGTTAAGCAAAAAATTAGTATAGAGTAATAAGTTTGGCTCGAAACTGCGGAAGCAGTTGGCAGAACTGGCTATGACTTTTTTTGGAAACTTTGCCTCTGATTTTATTGGGAACCTCTGGGCTTTTTCTAGGCGAAAAAAAGTGGGGGTGGGGAGAGTGGGGGGGGGGAGCCCCCCCCACTAGTGGGGGGGGGAACCCAAAAGTGGGGGGGGAATCTAAAGTGGTCTAAAATCGCTAAAAATGCGGTAAAAATAGCCTGTTTTCTACATATACTGCTATAACTATGCTTAAAAGTGCTCAAAAATTGAGTTTGAGTACCAAAATAGACGATTTTTGACCAAAAAATTCCGGCGAAGCCGGAAAATTTTTGAAAATTTTGACCAAAAATCCTTAAAATTTGGCATTTTCTGGGCACCTTATTTTGAGTGGGGGGGGGGAAGCCCAAAAAAGTGGGGGTGGGGCCGAGTGGGTGGGAAGGGGTCGAGTGGGGGGGGGGGGGGGGACAAGAACCCAAAAAGTGGGGGGGGGGGCGCGCCCCCCCCACCCCCCCACTAAAAAAGGCCCAGAACCTGACTATTATTCTGTGAAGCATTAGAATTGAGGCGGTTAAAAGTTTCTTCACAAATCGCGTAGTTGATTAGAATAGCTTACCTATAGAAGTTGTAAATTCAAATATATATATACTATAAAGTCTTTTGAGCCTTCTGTAAATTCTGTTGATTTAAGCAGGTTTCTTAAGGGCAGGGGCCTGAAATAACCAGGCAAATGGTTTATACGTATGTAGTCTTGATCACGTCTGCACTAACTAAATAACTGTTTTGAGGCCTTTTAGGACGACCTACAGGTGTGAGCCACACGTTTGCTGTTAAGTGAAGGGCTTTAATTTAGCTGATGTTTGGGCCGCTTGGAAAATATATGTTAGCCGAGCTGGTCACGGGGGGAGGCACTCTCCCAGTTTCCCGTGCGTGCTGGCATATCACACTAACTAAGGTCCTGGTCTGCCTTCGCGCGCTGGTTACTTGGCGATGTGCCTCCTCTCCCCGTGGCCAGGTCGGGGTGCTCTCGCTCTTTATGAAGGGGTACCCGGCTGGGCGTGGGGATGAGGTGGGAACCCCACAAAAAAACCCCTCCCCTCTCTCTCTCTGTTCAGGAATCATCGCTAGGCATATATTGGAGGAACCATAGGGATGGCCCCCGCCTCCCTCAGGAATTTGATGACCAGCTGATACGGGTTCGCTGGGAGGTGAGCACGGGACATTTCAGGACTAGATGGACAGCATCCTCCTCCTCTTCCCCACACCTATCACAGATTGGACTGTCCACGGCTCCTATCCTGTACAAATAGGATTTGAGTATTGGACAGTGTCCACCGGCCCGGAGTTGGGCCAGTCTTACCCTATCCCGCCTGGATAGGCCCATTTCAGATTCTAGTTGGACTGGTCGTCGGGTTGGGTTTGCTTGGAGTGCACGGGGGTGCGACAGACTGCTACGCCAGTTTTCCCGGGTTTGGCGGTAGATGAGACTGCGGATGGATGACTGATCTAGCGGTTTCTGGTCCTGGGGCATCCTGCTGCCCTTCTTTGCCAATTTATCCGCTTCTTCGTTTCCCCAGATTCCTGTATGTCCAGCATTGAGTTCATCTAGCAGAGTTCTGATTTATTCAATGATTGGATCCGGAATGCTGTTGCTGTTGTTGAGGCGTAAACAGGCGGACTGGCTATCAGTCTCCAACAGGATCCGGGAATCTGCGGGGAGTAGATATTTGTTCTTGGCACACCAGCTGAGTGCTCGTTCGATGGCCACAAGTTCCGCTCTATAACTTGAGCAGAACTTTTCAGCCGGCTTATGCAGATAGGCCGTTAGTCCGTAGTCCGATTTGATTACCGCGCCAGCTTCGCCGTCTGAGGTTCCGCCTGTAGCTGAGCCGTCCGTCCATATCATCACATAGGGTTTCCAGGGGAGCTCCGCTGGGGGAGATGAAAAATGATGGATAATTTGGTTAGGGCTCTTGCCCCTGACTGCATCGGTTTCCACAAAGACTAGTGGGTGGTTCCATGGCCTCCATGGGGATCCGGGGTGGGGACCGACAGGGCTTCAATGGGGTACTGATTGATTTCTGCCGTGATTGGCAGATTTTCTGCAGCCTCTCTCCACGATTTTACTTAATTCAGCCTCCTCCTCTGCGTGCGGTTGGTAACTGAATTCCGTGGGTTATCTTCCGGCAGGGCTTTGGACTTGAAGTAGGAGCATGCCGTCTTCTGGTCCCGGACCACGTCCAATGGGAGTAGGTCTGCTTCTGGGAGGACTCCTTCAGTGGGTGCACTCCGTGTGCATCCACTGATTATTCTGGCCGCTCTACTGTTGATTACTTCCAGCTGCTGCAGATTTGAGGGCGCCACTGAGGGGCCCCAGGCGGCGAATCCATAGTCAATGAGGGATCTAGCGTAAGCCAGATATACTGGCCGTAAGGACTCCTTTAGTAGGCCCCAAGATTTCCCGGACAATGCAGCCAGTGTAGAAATCCGTTTCTGAAGCCGGGCCTTGAATCTGGTTATGTGTTCCTTGAAGGTGACGGTTATTCCAAGAAAGGTTGGATTCCGATGGAATGTGATGGCCTGGTCGTCGTATTTGATGCTCATCGTTGACCCGGCCTCGTGCGGGTCAGTAGAGAAAATGGTGGACTCCCATTTTCCAACGTTCACAGCCATTTTCCACCTGTCCCCCAGTCCTTGATAGTGACCATTGCCCTGTTGATGAGCTTCTCGGCCTCGCTGATCCGGCTGTGATTAGTTCAAACGGCCAGGTCATCAGCGAATAGCTAACTTGCACCCCCTCCGGGAGTCTGTTGACTAGGCCATTGATGTAGACGGTGAAGAGGGTAGGAGAGAGAACAGCTCCCAGCGGCACACCCGCGCGCAGCTGGACACTTCTGCTGGCACTTCCAGCAATTCTGACTTTGGCTCTCCTGTCGGTAAGGAATTGACTGATCCATCTCGTCAGACAGGCAGGGACTCGGCAGTTGGCAAGTTTCCTGAGCATCCCTGTTTTCCAATCCTGTATCGAATGCTCTGGCAAAGTCCACGAGAACCATAACGGTCCTGTGCGGAGGGCGTTGGTGGAATCCGTCTGCTACATTCTGGACAATGCGCACGATCTGATCTTCTGTGGAGTGATTTGATCTGAATCCGGCTTGTACAGGAGTTCAGGAATCGCTACTCTCCAGATGATGACTGAATCGGTTTTTGACTGCGCGCTCCATCGTTTTGGCCAAACAGCTGGTCAAGCTGGTCGGGCGGTAGGATGCAGGATCGTTGAGAGGTTTTCCTTTCTTTAAGATAGGAATTATCACGGCGCAGTCTTCCATTCAGCAGGGATTTGCTTTAGCCTCCAGCTCAGGTTGACGAGGTGGCTGGCAGCGCGTCTTCCAGTTGGGGACAGGCAGGCCCGCACCCATGATTTTGAAAAGGGGAGGGGTCCAAGCAGGCCCGCACCCAGGGGGGGTTCAAGGGGTCTAGACCCCCCCTTTTGGGCTGGCAAAACAGAAAATTTTTGCTATTTTTATAGCAAAAACAGCTATTTTTAAAAAATTTTCGCGCCTTCGGCGCGATAATTAACTTTTTGCAAGAAATAAAGACCCAATGTACGATTTTTGGGGAAAAATGAAAAAATTCTTCAACTTCTGGAGGGCTCCGCCCCCAGACCCCCCCCTTGTGTTTTACCTTGGACCCCCCCTTTTCAAAATCCTGTGTGCGGGCCTGGGTCCAAGGTTAAATACAACGGAGGGTCTGGGGGGGCGGAGTCCCCCAGAAGTTGAAGAATTTTTGCATTTTTGCCCAAAAATAGTACATTGGATGTTTATTTCTTGCAAAAAGTAAATTATTTTTAAAAAATAGTTGTTTTTGCTATACAAATAGCAAAACTTTTCTATTTTGGCATCCCAAAAGGGGGGTCTAGACCCTTTGCACCCCCCCCCCCTGGGTGCGGGCCTGGGGACAGGTGATGTAGCATTTCTGGATAGACGCCATCCGCGCCCACCGCACGCCCCACCCTGACACTGTTGATTGCTGCCGCGACTTCAGCGTCAGTAAAGGCTGCAGTTGACTTTATGTTGGTCCATGATTTTCCTAACTCTCCTCCTGTCTGCTCTAGGAATTCTGATTCGGCTAACAGCAGCAAATTGTTTCTCAAGGCAGTTTGCCTTCGCTCTATCCGAGAACAGCTTCTTGCCCCGGACCACCAGGGCAGCGCCATTTGGTTGGGTATACTTTCCATCAATGGCGCCAATCGTTGACCAAAGTTTAGCAGGGTTGGTGGCATGAGACAGGGAACCTGCTTGCTGTTTCCACCGGTTTTCGCTGAGCTGATGATTCTGCTTGTTTCCTGGGAGATCCTTATCCATTCAGTCCTGTCGTTATCAGATCTATGACCCAGGTTCCTGGCTTCTCTTCTTCTAACCGCAGCGTCGACTTCCTCCGACCACCAAGGCTTCGGCTGATGTCTCCTTCCACATGAAATGTGCGCTTTGGCCCATCATTGATTTTAGAGACCAGGATTCTGTTTGCAGCGAAGGCCGTTTGGACTTCAAAATATTCCATGTCTGCGGTCTGCCAGGTATTTGTCCACAGTCGAAGCAAACTCTTTCCAGCTTGCCTTCTTGAAGGAAGGCTTGGCAGCAGTGCGAGGACGTCCATTTTGGCGGTGGTCAGCTGTAGTGATCTTGATGGCTATGGGCAAGTGGGTCAGATCTTAGGTCATCACCAGTTGCCCAGGACACTCTGTCAGTCACTGAGTTGTGAATG
The DNA here is from genome assembly GCA_030248195.1 of Trissonchulus latispiculum. Lineage (NCBI taxonomy): Eukaryota > Metazoa > Nematoda > Enoplea > Enoplida > Ironidae > Trissonchulus > Trissonchulus latispiculum. Next base: position 28,057 of record JASAND010008941.1, on the reverse strand, counting down.
ACAGTTACGTCCGGGGTCGCCGCACTGCCAGTTCGGTAGTCGGTTCTAGTTGGCGGTCCATCGTTGGCTGCGGTCAACTTAGAGTCCACGATCCATTCCTCCAGGGCTGCGCCCACCCTGTTCGTTGCGATTGCATTGTCCCATAACGGTGAGTGAGCGTTGAAATCACCGCAGATTACTGTGGCCGGACCACTGGGGAGACTGTTCGGGTTGAAGTTCAGCTGCCTATCATCGTCTGCAGCAGTGCGTATTGGCGGGAAATAAACGTTGGAAATCCGAAATTTGGTAGATTGGTGGTTCCCCGTTTGTACTGTGCATACTAGCACTTCCGTAACATCATCTTCCCGGGCTACCCAGGGTCCAGGCGCAAGTATACCCTTCCCTTCTTCCGAGTTTTTGGTATCCCATAATTTGACTTAAATATTCTAATATTTTTATGTTTCAGGTATTTTTGCTCCATTTAAGTTTCTAAATTTGTACTAACCGGTTTTGTTACTAATATTTTTAATTGTACTGTTCCTTTTTGTAAACTATATACGTATATATACACCAATGTCTCGCGGAAGTAAATCTTCTTCTTCTAATACTAAATGGATTATTAGATTTGCGATAGACGCACTTCTTTTGTTTTGCAGACCCATAATATGTACAAAGTATGTGAACGAGGAAATTCGGTGATGGTCAGAAAATTTCGAACGTCCGTCGATTTTAAACGTTTATTACATTGATTGGCCTTTGTTTATCGCGCGCTTTTGTATTGCTTACCTATTTAGGACACAATGTTGAACTTTCTTTCAAATCCTGCTTCTCATATGAAACCTAGAGCGTTGGCTCCTGACTTCTATGTGTAAGCAATTTTATTTTGAGCTTTTTATTTCTTGAGCAGTTGTCAGAAATTTTCGGTATATTACGTTCTACGTCGCTGACTTGTTTGCTGATTCATGTCAAAGACGTTGAGTGATTTCACTTTTTTGTCTATGCCCGGTGTATGCTTCTTTTAGCGATAATCTATGGAATCCTGAGCTGTGGCTTCAGTCATTCTGGCTTTCAATGGAGGACAGTGCAAGGACTCAATCTACAGCTAAACAGGACACTGGGCGAGGTGGGCCGTCTGCGTCTGGAAATCACCGATCTCAGCCACCCATTGATCGGACTAACTCTGTCGATTCTGCTAGAGGACCTGGGCAGCTTGTGCGCAAAAAAACCGGTATTAGACTGTTGTCTATTATGTGCTGTTTTGCTGCGCTACATTATTTATATTAAAGTAGACTGAGCGAAGCATGCATCGCTATGATTGTTTAAAATTTTTAAAAAGTCACTTTTTCCAAATGTTAATTAAATGTTTCTGTGCAGCAGTTTTCGGGGAAGCTGGGAAAGATCAAGCGGGTGTATCCCAAAGATGGAGCCGCGTCGTCGCCGGTAGGCAATGGCCATTTTAATTTCCAGTCTTTATTATAGCACAAAATCTCCTATTATCTTATTACCTAGTATTGACCTGCCTTGAAGACTGCCAGATTGGCAGTTTTTGTCGTCTCACTGTTCTTTATATCCTTGATTATTTTAGTGGAGAAGTTGAAGGCTGAAGCTCAAGGAGATGTTGTTTTAAGCCCTCAACGCCGAAGCTTTGGAAGTGGATGTCAAGTCAGCAAAACCCGGTTAAATACTGCCACAAAGATGTCCTGGTCTAACCAGGAAAATCAAGCCAGGTATACGTATATGGCGCTCTCCACTTTGTACCATTCTTGGAAGCTCTTGTGATGGCAAAGTTTCATCATTTCGTCATCTATTCGTAATTCATGTACAGCCAAATTACAGGCTGAGGCGGCTGTTTTATTAGTCTTAATTGTTAGCCTACAGTAAAGTCTATTTACATTGCTACTTTCTACGTTGCAGTAAAGCTTGTCTACATTTCATTATCCACGTAAGGGTGTTAGCCTAAAATGGAAACGGTTAAGCGGTTACCATCTTTTATTGTGACCTTTATTTAGCACTGAGACTAACCGAGAGGAACGCAGGGATCGTGGAGGTGGTGTTGGACGAGGTGGGAAGTATAACAGTGCTGGTCCGAGTCGACGTGGTGGTGGGAGACAGGATGGTCATGACAGTTGGCGAATGCGCAGTCTGGATGAGTCCTCCTCCAATCAGAACAGTCGTGGTGGTCGCCTGTCAGATCCTGGGAGAGTACGTTGTCAATAAATCTTAGCTATTCCAATTCCAAGATTGTAGTGGATTCTTCTTCTTCTTCCTATTCCGGGCCCATCGTGCATGGTCTTCAGCAATGTGGAGAATCGCCAAACCAGCACACGTCCAGGCCAGATCATCCGGAAAGACCAGGATAGATTCAGCTCGGCAGCATAATTTAAGGACTAAGAATATGAGTCATGCCCCCGGGATAGTGGATTGTAGTGGATTCATATTTTTCTTTGTTTCATGTACCTTCCAACTGGTCTGTTTTTTCTTTTTTCTTTAATTATTCTTATTTCTTTATTTAGCGATCATGGCGAGAAGGTTCAGAGAGGACCAGCGGATCTGCCAGTTCCTGGTTCGCAGGAGGTGGTCATCGTGGTGGCCGGGACAGCATGGAACGACGAACGTCGGCCGAGGAACCGGAATGGATGTACGCTGGTCCGTCCAACATGAATGAGATCATTGAGCTCCATGGATTCGAGGATGAGCCTATGACCACTACTGGTGGTGGTAGTGGTCACTCTCATTCGCCTGGAGAAGATGGAGAACCATCGCATCGGGGAGGCTCACTGGAGCCTGGTGGTCGCCTGCGGCAGAATAGCAGTAGGAAGAGTTCCCAGTCCACGCGATCCCGGGATAGTCCCGGCCCAGTTCTGGTGGACGAACATGGTCGTAGATCGCCAGCCTCCCACCCACCTTTCCAGCATCCTGCTGAGGCCAGAAATGGACGCGAATCCAGTGATACTACCAGTGATCGCAGTTTGGGTCCAGCCTTATCAGAAAGTACTACATAATACGAATATACGTATTTGAGATAGGATTACTTAAAACTTTGTACTTGTGCTCAGTCAGTGATAGGTAGCTATGGTAGGTCATAGTCACTGGTAGGTAACAGGCGCGTAGCCAGGGGGGGGGCAAGGGGGGCATGCCCCCTCGAAATTGGGTTGCCCCCTGGAAATATCTGCCATCTGGAAATATTTATGACGCAGACAGCAGCAGTAGACTGCGTTAAGCCTAGAAATTGCTGAACATTAAAACACTTTAGAACTAAAATGTAAATTGTTTTCGCGCCTTCGGCGCGAATTGTTATTTCTTCGTAGTCAATTTTATAATGCAACTTCAATTTACGTAATCACAAATCAATGTACAATATAGCTCGAAACAAAGTTAATTTTTTGCGAAGTTCGCAAACTCGGCGAACTTCTCGAAGATAGCGACATTTCGCTAAATTTAGAGAAGTTCGCAAGAACTTTAGCGAAATTCCTTCAAACTTCGATAAAATTCTTCGCGAACTTCGCTAGAATCTTTGCGAATTTCGCGAAGTTATTCGCTAAACTTTAGTTAACTTCAAATTCAGATGACTTAAGGTGCAGTCATAGTCGCGAACACATAGAGACGCGTGTCGACGCCGGAAAATAGCAAAAAATTTTGGCTACCGTGTAACGTTGTATTAGCATTTGTTCATTCATTCACTTCCCTGCAGATAAATTTCCGAATAGGCTTTCCGTTATTTAAACCAAGCTACTGTATGTACTTTTGATTATGCTACTGGGGGAAAACCGAGCTTAGAAAAATTTATTTCAGGCAGCAAAACTAAAAAATTCTTCAACTTCTGGGGGCTCTACCCCCCAGACATCCAACTGGAGTCAGTTTGCGCAAAACATGTAAAGGCGGCATTTTTAATTTTCTATATCTCATAAAAATTGTTAATTTAAAGCCCGAAAATAAGCTAACGAAATAGTATGCCTGCGGTTCCCTTTTTAACTGCCACAATTAAGTCTGAAAAATTTTGGCTTGCCCTCTAAATGTTTTTCTGGCTACGCTAGTGGCTACATAAGACATTATACATGGGCAGACAAAATGAGATGAATGAAAGCAGACATTAATGACATAAGACATAATGTAAGTTTTCTTATTGTTTTTCGTAATTATGTTCAGAGAGGTCGCAGTCTCCACAAGATGGAAGTGAGATTAACAGTCTGATCAAGGATATAGAGTCGAAGGAGAAACTGGGCAGCCTGTTTGGCCTACATGCTTCTCCATTTTTGAATGGTTTTGGAGGGGGCAATGGAATAGATCATACTCGATCTGGTAGCGATCTGTCGGAAATTGTCTTTGGCGGCGGCGGAGGACTTTTTGGCCAGGAATCCTTCACAAATTTTCCTTTAATGGTTTGTCTCTTAACCTGTATATTGACTTTGGTTTTGTGCACAAATTTGGTAAATGTGGTTAATTTTAAGCACCTGCCGTATCAGCTGTGCAATATATTTCTAAGCGATTGAGCTTACTGCTAACTGGAGAGAATTAAAGTGATGTTTGTCCGGATATATTTTTGTAAAATGGGTTACAAGTTAGACTAGTATCCAATACTAACGAAACCTGTAGTTTTCACTGGTTTACAGGCTTACTCGACAGGTTATTAGTCTCCTCTATTGCAGTTGGACAGTAATTGAGATGAGACTTAAATATTACTCTACAGGTTATTACTCATACAATATTATGCATACAATATTATACATACAATATTACTCTACAGGTAATTATTAACGCAAACTGAGTATATATAAGGGAGACAGTGATCATAGTTTTTGAAGACTGAAATTTTTTTGAAAATTTTCATTTTTTCAACATCCCATGGGCAGTGGCGTAGATAGGTCTTTGCTTCGAGGTGGGCGGACCTTTGGCAAGTCGGTGGGGGAGGGTCCAACGAGCCGAACTCCTCCTCGAAATTCAGCAAATTTTTACCGTGACCCACAATCGCAACTTTCAATAGTTTGAAAAATAAAATTGAGTTATTTCAGATTTTCACCAAAGACGGCTACAGAAGCTTTAATTAATTCTTATTTAGTAAACTTGAGAAATTTGTCTCAGATTTTCACCAAAAACTGCAGGAGAAACTTTATATAATTCTTTCACACCAAAGCTGATAATTTTAAACTTTTTAGATTTTTTGAACTGAATTGCTTTTGAATCCCCAGAAGTTGAGAATTTTTGATATTTTAGACATGAAAGCAATTTTTTTTCTAAGCACATTTTAAGCAGCATTTTTATTTCAGATCAGCAAATAATATGAGAGCTAGCACTGCACGCGTGGAAGGACTTTGGAGAAACCAAAAGTCGCGAAGAAATAGGACCCGCGAGGTTGCAGAATTGCAGAATTTTTCATATTTACACTCCTTGAGGAATTAATTTTGAGCACTTTCATCTGCAAGACCTATATTACAGACTACTTCTCCAGCAAAAACTGGCGCAATATGCTAAGCTCGCGCTAATTTTTTCGGGTGGCAAAATTTCCAGGGGGGCAAATGGGCTTCGGGGGGGGAGGCGCCCGCCCGGTCGCCCCCCTTATCCACGCCTATGACTGTGAGTTATATTTTTGGAACGGCCGCTCCCTGCCGGAAAATTTTTGGGAGCGGTCGTCCCCCGCGCGTGTCCCCTTTTTCCATTAACAGGTCGCCACAGTCAAAATTACAGGTTATGTTCTGTAAACACTACAGGTTTTGTTATCTCATTTAGGACTGACTTTTTCGTGCTCCGGAGGAGCATTTTTCCCTCGTATTTTATATTTTTGTGTTGCATTGTATTTTTACTGAACAACATTTATAACTGTTACTCGTACTTTTCAGACAAACGATATTCACAACAAGGAAGAGCAGAGTCGATTCTCCAAATTCTTTAATCCACCGAATGAGAACGATCCGCTGGGCAGTCATCAACAACAGTCTCTTGGCCCTTTTCTGAACGGACTGCTGGAAATGGCCACAGCTGGACGTGAGGATAGTCCTCTCCCGTCCAGTGGTCAGCCGGGTTCACTGGCTCATGTGACGTCAACGGCTGCCTCTACTGCATCATCTTCCACCAAATCATCTACGTCAGTGTTGGACCTGCTGACGAAGGCCAGTGTCAATTCCAGCGTGTTGGAGGAAAATAGACATCGTCTGATGGAAGAAGGTTTGAGATATACAGATTTTGTTCAAATAAAGTATGTTGTAAATAATTTAGATGCTGACTTATGCAAAAGTGCGATATTGAGAAATCTTGTCACAATGTGTTAAAGTTTAGCGCTGAACTAATTATATTTTGCTTATCCACACATGTTGTATATTCGTTCGCGAAATTTGGTACCGTTTTTTAATGTTGTCTTATAATTCCTAATAAATTTCTTTTTCCTAATTATCAATGATTAGAAGTCTTGTCTTTGTCATCTGTCTCCACTAGCCTACTCTTTTGGTTGTTAATGTTGTTTTTTTCCTGTTTCTGTTATTTGTTTTCTGTGTTTAGCAAAATCCGGTCGTGCCAAAAGTGTGGCTGAGCTGGAGGCTGCGTTACGCTCCGAACAGTCTGGCAGATCCCATGAGCCAGCCCAGACTACCAGCAGCGTTCCACAGACTCCGAATGCCTTTTCATCGTCAGTCAGCGGCCTACCTGTTAGTAACTCGGGAAAGGAGGGCGGTATGCTTCAGAATCTGCTCCAGGCCGCAGCCACGGGTAAGGGCGGGGGAACTGGTGTGGTTCCGCCACTCCCATCGCCCCCAAGAAATGCGTTGACTGAGGACGAACTGCTGGCCAGTCTTCGAGGAGGACATCCTGCACAGTCTGCTGGGAAGTCGAACGCTGGTGCTGACAGTGTGGTACAAACCCTGGTTTTGTTGAAATAACTGAATTTGCTGGGTTTATTTTTTGTAAATTGTGAAGCGCAGATAGTATGGCTTGGCTAGTTAGGCTAGTATACTTTTCACTTCCTTTGGATTGTTTATACCTTAAAAGTTAAAAGTTATGCAGCATTTTATTAACTCTAAGTAACTTATTGGGGATTCGTGGGCGGCTGGCACTAAATGGGGTTGACAAATTTCACGTAAAATCCTGTCAGTTTTAACGTTTACGTGTGCGCTAAAAGTACAATATTTTTGGGTTTACAAAGCTAAAAGGCGAAATTTCTTTAAAGATCCGGCGACGTTAACATTTTCCTTCAGAATTAAAGAAAACAGTTGGTTATGAGGGAAGTCGTCCAACGTAGACTGGCACCGGATTCATTGAAAGTGGGAGCCGTAATAGAAAGGCTCCTATCCAAATCAGGCCACAATGGCTGGCTACGGCAACTTCGGTTTTAGAGCATTCCATTTATTTTTCTGTTTTTAGTCACATCCTGTAAATCAGCCCAATGTGAACGCTATGATGTTGCATCATCAGCAAGAGCAGTTCAGACAGATGTATGTGCAGCAGCAGCAACAACAACAGCAACAGCGTTTAGTACAGCAACAGCAGCAGCAGCAACAACAGTGTGGCCTCAGTACTGCGGGCAGTACTGGTTTGTCTCCCTTGACTCCTAATAATCCGCTCCTTCCACCGACACAGTGGGATGGTCATACACAGTTCCAGCCACAGCAACAGCAGCTTTCAGGTACTGTTTTGTGACTGGGTGTTTTCAGTTTTTAACCTGTTTGCTTCTAGTCACTCCATCAGAACTGTTCACTAGAGATGAGCATGCGGTACGGCCCACTGGAAAAATTTTTCGGCCCGGCTCGGTCTTGAGCTGACAATGTTAGGCCGGTCCGCCAAAAGCAAATTTTCAAAATTTTACTAAACAATATTATTTCAAAGGCTTCAATATCACATGGAAACGCTAATTTATACTGCGAAATGTTAAAAATTGCTGTAAAATAACCAGAATGCTTATATTTTTATCTAATTCTATTGCTTTCAGAACACTTTCTTAGAGTCGATCTGGACCGCTTCGGCCCGTATTTGATATATTTCTGTAACCAGTGGATGTCTTACCGAGGCGGGCCGACAGGCCAAATTGCTCTACTGTGCACTTTGTTGGGTTGATCCATTTTGTTATTCTTTTAATCTTGCCATTGTCTTGGCCAGACAACTTTTAGTAATTGTATTCTGTTCTCAGTTATTGTTAAGCTTGTATTAATTAATTTTGCATTGTACTGTGCTGCTTTTTAGGACGGCCTCCCAACGCACCCTCATCAACGGGCACAGGGTCATCTGGATTTTCCCTGAATATGCTCTGCGAGCAGTATCAGAACACCATGAATTTTGATGGTTCAGTTCAGCCCCCACCCCCACATGGCGGTCCTCTGCCGCCGCCGTCCTCAGTTCCACTGCAAATGCAGTCTTCGCGATATATTCCGACGTCCACAGTTGCCACTACAAGCACATCTGCCAGTACAGGTTCCCCGAATGTGCCAGTATTCGGTCAGCAGGAATTGATGAATCATGTTCAGGAAATTCATAGAAGGGTAATAATGGCTTGACCTGATCCGCGTTGTAAAAGATTCTCCTAAGTACCTCTGGAAGGGTATTTAGGAGGATGTAATAATACAAAATTTCCTTTAAGAATTGGTAAATTACAGTGTAAAATGATTACAGTATAATTACTTGACTTACTTTACTTAAGGTCCGAGAGCATGATGTCAGGCATCCGCTGTGACCTATCCAGTATAATTACAGTGTAAATGTTTCGATTGCATTTTACTGGTAGATATTTCAACCTTGAGGGGAGGCCTGCCCCCTCCCCCGGATTTTGGATTTGGCGTTCCAATTTTCATGTTTACAGTTATAATGCATGCAATGGACAGCTTTAGAATTGATAGATAAATACAGTAATTAGTATCCAAACAGTTGTTGTGCAAAAAATTTCGGAATAGGACAATAGAAGAGGTCCACCCGCTCAATAGCATAATTTAAGGAAAGGGGTATCTCGCTTCGACATGACTGAAGTTAATAAAAACTGAAGTGGGAAAGATCACCCGTGCCCCGCAGAGTTTGAAACCATTTAACGCCGTTGGCGAGAAGGATGGTAGGGCCTCCTGTAGTGGGGACCTCCATTTGATGGGTGAGGTCTATATCCATCGGATTTCTCACAGAGGCGGTTCCATCATCACCAAAACTACACATTCAGAAACTGTGGCAAACATTATCTTAATGTCAATGAATGTTAAACGTTTGTCCTTTAGCTGAGCATATATACCTGTTCAGTGTGTTTGTAGGCAGTTTTGGCCCAACGATTACAAGAAGAGGAAGCCCTAAGGAAGAAAGCCGCTGGGCTCATAACCAGTGATCGTCCTCCCGTTTCTGGTGGTCCCAATGTACCCGCCTCCTCGTTCTTGCCCACTGCTGTCCTAAAACAATTGCATAATAAGAATCAACCGGGCGGTATATCTGGAGCAGGTAAAGCAAGCTGACTTGTGTAGAGAATTTATGGAAGAATAAAAAGGAATGAGGTATAACGAACATAATGGAATATGTTAAGCCTGCTGTTTTTGCCATTTTTTCTACTTAACGTGAAATTAACTTTGTACGCGAACTCCGATACAGCTTGGTGTGCCTTTTTGCGTTTGCCAAAATCGCGAAATGTCAAGGGCTCGATTATCATCGGAGGTGGGAATTTTTTGGACTTACTTCCTTATTAATCATGACTAATTGCCTTCAGATGTGTCGGCTGTGTCTTCAACTACTATGAGTATTCCCGGTACGGGTGGAAAGCAGCAGTTCGATCCAACAAAGCCAGTCCCTCCTAGAACTACAGTTGATGGTGGTCTTCCACTAGGATTTCCTCAGCAGATTTTGGTATGCTTTTACTTTTAAGTCACAAACAAACCGATGGAAACAGTCGAATCCGTAGTTTTCGCAATAATTGCCCTTGGAAGTGACTGAGTTTATCAGCATTTGTATCAGCTAATTATTAGCTATTCCTTTTGAAGCACTAAGTTGTCTGTTTTACAGTAGCATGGATTCGCTGTTTAATTGAATAAGAAGATTACAGAGCTATAGAAAATATTGCCGCAAATGTTTGTTAATTGAATAACGAGACTACAGGGCTATAGTAAATATTGCCGCATATTATGTGTGTTAGTTTTACGTATTTTTTCTTATTTTCAGACAGCGCCCGGCGGTAGCAGTAGTCAGGTAGTGCCGAATCCTGCCGAAGTTCAGAAAATCTATCAGGCACAGCAGGCCCGCATTTTTGAACAGCTGAAGCAGCAACAACAACAGCAGCAGCAGCAGGTGCCTCCGCCGCCACGATTCGCTGGACTCCAGCAACCACCACTGCCACCGGCCACCATTGGAAAGCCAACTGTTCCCACGGCTACCACAGCAGCGTCTGGGACGGCTGGACCAGGGATGTCCATTCCTGCCGGCCAGCAGCCGCCTTTTGCAATCCCACCGGGCGTCCCGCCTCGGGCCATCATGAATTTTACCCGCATGGCTCACTTACAGCAGAATCCTGCTTTGGTTATGCAGAGCTTCAGTGGTAAGTAATTTGGAATGATGGCATTCTTGGATTATTCGGTTAGGATGGGGAATGGGTCCTACTTTAGATTTGGGAATGCGTCCCACTTGGCTTTTAAAATGTTTTCTTGAAACGGCTGTTTACAATCTACTCACACTTCAAAAGCTCTGTTAGTTTAGGATATTCTATCAATCGCTTCTGTTCATTTATTGCATTCGTTAAACTTTTTCAGTCAGAAATTTTATTGCTAAGTGACGGCATGCAGTTTGTAAGCATCTGCATTTCGGGGCTGGACTGTTTTATTTTATAACAGTTTGTCTTTGAAACTTGTTGAAACGATAGTCATACTTTTTGCAAAGATTGATGAAGGATCCGTTTATGGTTATTTTAGCACAGTTGGCAGCGCAGCAGCTTCTGGCACAGCGTGGGGCTGATCCTGCAACCATCGCCCGTCAGCATACCATGCTGATGCAACATCTGCAGCAGCAGTTGCAGCTGAATATGGCTGCAATTGGAAAGAACCCTGCCAGTGTACCAGCGCCTGGTAAGATTAAAAATAAATACTTCCGTAAACTGGAAACGGGAAACAGCCTAGTATGTCAGCCTAGCTGTTCCGTAACAGCCTTGTACACATTGGATTCGAATTCCGGTTACGCTCAATTCCACTGAAGCACCTGTGGCTCGATCAGAGCGTCTGCGCGTTAAGCTGGATGGAAATAGGTTATTTCCTAAGTTTCGTCTATTGACGTAAAGGATTAATGCCTTATGAGTAAAAAATACCCGAAAGAAAACCAGCGCCTTAAGCCAGTGCTTTGATTTGGGCGCCCTCCTGCATCGATAATTTTCTCCGCAACAACTCAACATCTCAAGGATTAACCTTCGTCATTTTCGCACTTCTGCCTATTGTCTTGGACGTTGCTAGCTCCTAATTTGACGTCCGCAGTTGGTTTCTATTTAATCTGGTTGAGTTACTCTATAGCTAGATACATTGAAGCGTAAGAAATCATCCATGCATCTGTAATTTTACTCACAGGTGTCTTTTGTTCAGAAGATTGCCGTACTTCTATATTTTTGCCAAATTATACTCTACAGCTGTAGTTAGTCGCTCACTCTTTGTTTTGTTTTAGTGTTGCCACCTGCGTTGCTGGAAGCGCTTCAGATGAGCGGAGCCAAAGCGGACGGTCGTCCCGTCGGGGCCACAGGGCCTCCGGGTGGTGGACCCCAACTTCCTCCCCATCATCCGCCCACCAGCCATCCTGTCAGTCTGCCGACCTCAGTTGCGTCTGTCAGCATTCATCCCCCGACCTCCTCCGCACAGCAACCTTCCCCTGGCGGCATCCCTGTATCGGCTAACGGTGGCGGTGGATTTCCCTCCTTGCCTCAGCAGCCAGCTGATTTCATCAAACTGATGCAGTCAGTGGTGGCGGCTGGCGGAGGACCGCCAGATCTGTCCCGACTCAAGCAGCAATCCTCCCAGATGCCACCCGGAAGTGGACTGAGTCATCCGGGATTGGCTGGTCGAAGCAGTGGCGGAGGAGTAGGAGGAGGTGATATGGGCGGCGGCCTTCCTCCTCTTGGCGGCAATCCTCGTATGCCGATGGCCTTGGAAGAACTGGAGGCGGTCATCACCATGCAACAGCAGCAGCGTCACCACCAGCAGCAGCAACAACAGCAACAGCAGCGCCCCGTTCAGCCGGGCTTGCACAGTCCTCTGCAGCCGCCTCCACCGATTTCGGCAGCTAATTCCACAGGTTCTTCTCGTCAGTAGACAACACCGTAGCAGTGGAGCGAAGTCAGGAGCCAATATCAGTTCAATATAATATACTCACTCCTACTCAATCTATCTAGATGTGTAGTTTTTGGAATTGTCCTCGCAAGATCCTTCCATCCTTCTGCTATACTTTTCCTTATTCTGACTGCGATGAATAGAAATTACTTATAAATAACGCTTTTTTCCTTTTTCCCAGCCCTATACTACCATCTGGACGTGTTTGTTAACGTTTGCATTACGTATGTTGTCTGTGTGCCGGTTTCTGTTATCTAAGATGTTGGATATGAAAGTGAATCAACGTTCAGGCATATTGAGAGCTATGTCTGTAATGTGTGACTGGCTGTAGTTGTCGTGACAAAACAGTGGTGTTGTAATGTGCAGCGGTTAATCTTTTCGTTTTCAGGTGTACTGCGGTTAGCCCAAATTGGCCGTTCATAATTGCTCTATTTATTATATACGTACTTTGTGTAGCTTGATGTGTTCAGTCTGTCTGTGATTAGTAAGCCATGAGTGTTGCTCCTCTACACACGTTTTTGTTTATAAACGTATTAAAAAGTGTTGAATGCCATTTTATGCTGCTTTAGCTTTTATTTATAGAAGGTTGTACAAAAACTTTTGAGCTTTTATTTGTTTGAGATGACTCCGTGTGTAGTGCTGTTAACCATCGTTCTATTCTTTGTGTGCTTCACATCTTGTATTATTTGTCCTTTGCGAATTGACTACTCTGAGTGGAATTTAGTGCCGCTGATGTTTTCTTTTCTTTTTTCTTTCCTTTCTTTTTTATGTCTTTATTTTTCTTACATTCTGTCCTTAATTTGTTGCTATATAGATGTTCAGATGTATACGTACAATTAGTCGTATAATTTGTGTATGCGTGTCCGTGTGTATGCTAGCGTGGATGTGTGATCTTTTTCTTGTGTTTGTGTGTTTTTCTATGTTTTGCGGTTTTGATCGTTGCTCGTATTTGTGTGGTGTGTGCTTTCTTGTCAGTTTCTTGTCGCAATGTAGGCATTTTGTGGTATGTATATACATAGATACTTGTTTAATATTTGCTTACAATGTACTTATGTATGTGAAAGAATGTGGGGATCTGTCGATCTTTGGTGTTGATCAGTATATTGCAGCTTTGTACATTTTTGCTTTTTCGTGAATTTATGTTCAATTTGTTGTTCTGTTTATTTTCGTAATCTTTCCCGGTTTCGGTTTTTATTAGTATTTGTGTTGTAACTAGCCATAATTCCGTACTTTCTAACGCATTCATATTTTTTGCATACAAAAATTTTGAACGCGTTTTGGCGTTTAATCTGCACGTAAATCTACCTTTTGTCTTGACTTGTGCTTTAGTTTTAAAGGTGAGAAGTATATTTGTTGTACAGCAAGTGAAAGAATAACATGGACCATTGAACGATAAACGTATTGATCAGTGTAACTGTACGTACGTAAGAAGAAACCTGTGAAGGATTTGTTCCCTGTTCTGGAGCCCTAAGTTGCAGTCAATGAATTGGTAGATTAGGCGTCCCAGTCCCCCACACCTGACTCATCGAATCTTACAAGCTATTTCGATTAGGACGCAATTATATTTAGCTTCCCATAGCCACTGTTCTAAAAAATATGCAAATTGACCAGGGTACAAGATCACTAATCTCATTGGCGTGAAGGTGTTAAGTACATGGATATATTATTGGATAGTAACAGCAAACTGCAAAGTTTAATGTTTTTGTAAGCCATTGAAATTTCTTTAAACGGAGTCTATTCTGAAGCAACTGCGAAAAATTGATTGGATGTCCCCCGTATTGTTCGGGTTCCCCTTATTTTATAGTGTGGTTAAATTTGATTTTGATTATTTTTCCCATTCGTTTTTGTCTTGTATGTTATTGGTATTTGGTCTATATTTAATATTTATCGTTGTAAAGCTTACCTAGTCCTGTTGGAAACTGAACTGATAGTGGAGTGTTGTTTTGCTGCATTACGTATGTATGAATTGAGTGTATCCTTTTTGTTAGCTAAGTACGTACTTAACGTATTTTGTACATTTATATATTATAATTCTACTAACATTTTTTATGGTTAAAGTTTAACCCATTTTGTTGTTTTGTGTTGTGTATTTTTTGCTTTGTGTTTTTGCTTATAACAGTTTTCCTTTATTCTATTTGTTGTCTCTTCATGACGTGTCATGAGGTCTTGTCGTTTATTTAATCTTTCATTCTTATTTCTTCCTGCGTTGGATTCGGGTATTGTTCGGTTTCGTCTTTGTGCTGAAGAGTTTTAGCTGTAATGAGCTAGCTGTTGTAATTGTGTGGACTGGAAGCTATACGAACTTTAGAGAATAATTGTATGGTTCTGGCCGGGAAGAAATTGTATGTGGGAACAAATGGAAAAGCAAGTGGCAAATATGGGCTGTAAAACCAGCCATGTTCAATTTTCCAGGAGGCTCTCGTTGGGTACAAATTGAAGCAATCTTTCTCAAGATTTTGGTTTCTGTTGGATTTTTGCACCATAAAATGTGTTGTGTAAAATACAGCAAGCATAACAATTTATGTCACAGGGCATGGATAACTCCTTCCTATGTCAGTTGCTGTTTCAGCAGCGTGCTTTTGATTTGGTTTGGGTTAATAATCTAGGTAGGTGTGTGTTTATTAGTTTTATTTGTCTGTCTGCCCAAGGCGGTATTGATGTTTACATATTGTATTCTTCTGTCATTTAAATAGTGCTTAGCCACTTGGCTTTTGAATATAGTAAGCTGATTATGTTAGGTGGGGTTATAGTTTAGTGCTTGCTTTCTGAATGTTCAATTTTATCCAGCCTTCTTGATCTCTGAATATTTATTTTCCAATTAATTACCTGCGCTTACCTAATCAATATATAACTGCTACACGCACACTATGAAACCACCGTTATATATTTAGAATAAACAAACCCGTGCAGGCACATAGCTATGAAGCCACCATATTATATCAATCTACAGCTTTTTCATTGTTCTTGTCTGTCCGTTTTTGTTATTCGATGTGCGTCTTGTTCTTGGTTTTGCTGTCAATGATTGGGTTGGGTTTTGGTTCGTGATTCACAAGAGTTTTCCTAGTTTTTCAACGCTGATTACGCTGATTCTGACGAGATCTCCTGAATTTTTCTCAAATTGTTACGAAATTGCTATGATTTTATAGTTGTTTCAACTTTTTCGGAAATGGGGTCGCTGTATGACGTATGTAATGTTTCATGTAAACTGGTTTGCATTCGTGTCCTGGTGTATTCGGATTGTGATTTCATTTGTTCGCCGTTTGCACTGGTTAGCTTCGGCATGATGGCATTCGCTATAGAATATTACATTACCTGTTTTGGAAATATGTCTTGAGAATTATGTTCTATGTTCTGTTATGAGAGAATGGAAAGTAAAGATAAGAGATGGCTACTTATTTAAGACTTATTCTGGGTGCTTCCTAAACTGCGGTCCGGCCCAGCTCAGGCCAAAATGCCCAAAATGCGACCCCATTTTACATTTTCAAAATACACTTGAATTGAATTTTAGGCTTCAAGAAGCGGTTTATCTTCAATAAGCGTAGTCAGAATTTTGTTTGCGAAAATTTTATAAAGACAATTGCCCGTCTGGCGCAAAGACTAACAAAACGACTGATCTTTATGTTGATTTTATAATAGTCTCTAATCGTCACCAATGCGTGAGTGTGCTACCAGCTAGCAAGGAAGCAAGAAAGGTCTCTTGGAGATTTACGCCACAGCTGAATTGGGTTTGCCTGGCGCCTACCTACATCTTTACGAAAAATTACTTTTAATTATTAATTTTGAAAATCTAGAACTAAACTTAGTAAATGATAATTTTTCACTAGCAGAAGTTCTAGATATAAAAATCTTCGGTTTTTAGAGGAAGATCTTTCTCGTTTAATGCTGTTAGTTTTTCCAGCAATAGAAAGCAATATTTCCAATTTCTGTTGTTACAACTTCTTTGGTAATGAAATTTAAAGTCATGTAAACACAAAATCTTTAATAATCTTTTAGACTTTTCACCATTAAATTCTTGGACACATTCCTAAATACACCTTTTGTTTATGTTATATGTTGTCACACAATTCTTGTATCATGATGTCCATTAATTTTCACTACTTTGAGGTGAAACTAATTTTAGCATATTTGGGGGAGGGATTTGGAAAAATAATTAAAAATTCCGCACTCCTCCACTGATAGCTGCGGGTGTGAGAATTAAGTCTGGAAGAATTCGCATGCACTACTAATATAGTTTGTGTATTACAATGTATTGCATTTTTATTATTGGCAAAGATTTTGGCTTTAACATATATATGTATTAAGTATGAATAATACGTACAGCTTCCAGCAAGTAATCATCTCACTCCGGAGAAAGGCAGCTTTGGGTATGTATGTATTAATATTTATCTATAAGTATATATGACGTAAATCATTATCTAACTTCTATTATTATATAACATTACAACATATATTAATATAACATAATATAATATAACATATAATTAATAATATTAACACATAATTATTATATTATCTAACTTCTATCTAACTTCTATTTAATCATTAACCCGTTTTTGCCCGAATTTTAAAATTTGAGATTACTTTGATCAAATGGCGCCAGATCGTTTAGTTTGACCATTTTCCATCCTAAAACAACATTTTGACAGTTTCATGTTTGAATTTCTCGAAGTCTAACTTGTTTCTATTTTGGGAACTGGGCACGAATGGTTACAGGGTTTCTAAGCTGAAAATCCTAATATTTCGCAGTTGTACATTTCCTGACCAATACTTCCGAACGTTTGTTCATGCGTTAACGTTTTTAAGACATACAAACAGTTTCGATGTTTACTATTTATCACTTGATTGTCATAAGTACCCCCTGAAAGCTTGCTTGACCACTCTGCAGCATATTTTGGCATTATTCTCATAATTGTAGCTTATGCATATAGTATATTCGCATCCAGACTGTTATTTAGACGACCATTACCATTGCACGCAAGTTTAGATGCCACCATACATAGTAGGCATATGAACATAACGGAATCCGGGCGAGCTTTCCACTGTTTCCTTGTCAGATGACTGCATTATTTTGATCAAAACTTAAGGGGGGGTCCACCATGAAAAATTTTATGGTCACGGATTTTGCTCATTTTCACACAAAATTTTGTCTCATGTCCTGCATATCGAGTTTCAATTTCGAGTAGTTTCGTTCAGTACTTAACGAGTAACCTGCTATTAATTGCATGAAATTTGAAAACAAGTGAAAACGGCGGTGCCGCAGCAAATAAAGGCACTTTACACCTGAACTTCCCTGAGAATAGAGCTTCATTCGGATGTATGTTTGTTATCTGATGCAAACAAAGGAGTTAGAGTAGCTTTTAATGGGAAAACTTTTCTTTATTACTTTATTTAGTGATTTTAGGGAGTAGCACCGGCGCTGGAAAGCCTTGAAAACGAAAATCATTTAACGGCCGATAACTTGAATTTGGTGCATTTGCGGGCAATGGTCTAAGAAGAAAAAATGTTCAGGACAATGAGAGCTTTCGATTGATATAAAATTTAACATATTTCGAAAAATTTGAAAAATCGCTATTTTTGAGATTATGGTTGTTAGACCCCCATATTTATCCCCAGTGTAATGTGGGTAATAACGTCCCCGTTATCACCCCCCTTCCAAGTCCTTTCCTATTTCCCACTTTCGCTATTTTTCCTAAAACTCCCCCAAAATCCCCCAAATTCCCCGTGAATATTGTAATTTTATAATTGTTGGGAAGTCCGATAATTATGTATTATTTTGCGTGTAAACCCCTCCCCTAAATACTGTGCAGTGCTAACTTTATGCTCACCTTTTGAAAATTACTAAAAATTACTTAGTTTGGAGCGTAAACTTAACATTGCATGTATTTCCAATTCTAGTTGGCTTAGCGAAGATAGACCCTCCCGTTCCCAACGCATATCAAAATTCTCCTTGAATGATTACATCAGCTTTTCGTCAGTTGGGAGTTTTGATAGTTACAGAGCGGTCGGTTCATTTGAGATCGGGGCCCCCACCCCCATTTTTCTACACCTAAAGAGTGAGTTTACGTCTTTGTCCTTTTTCCCTTTAAAAATCCTTTTAACTTACTTCCTAATCGCTTTTCGTGTTCTAACCCCCCCTTTCTTTACTTACTCTTAATTTATTCCTAACTCCTCTCCCCTCTTTCCTTTCCCACCTAACTAGCGGGGTTGCCCCCGTTTCCCTTCCCGGGGTCTAACTTCCTTTAGCTAACTTCCCCTCCCCCTATTTTGTTGTATCTATTGTTGCGCCCTATTTGTTGCTGGTCCCCCTTACCTTTGTCTCTGTTCCTTTTGTGCCCCTTATTTCTGTTATTGTGCGGGAAGTCCGCTGTACCTTGTCTGTCTTGTCCGGATACCGCCGGACGGACCCTCCTGTCGTAACCTTGACCCTTACTGACCCATTAAACTGCCAGTTGTCTTGTTATTTAACTTTTTATTATTAATTTTACTTGGTCCTGATCTCTTAATTAGCTAGGTAGAGCCCTGGGACTAGCCCGGAGCTGACTTAGAATTGAGCCTATTTTTGTGTGTGCGTGTGTCCCCCAAATCTTACTAGGCGCCCCGTTGGCGTCCCCCCAAAACTTACCCGTTCTCCCCTTGGCGAGGCAAGTCGGTGGTAGAGAGCCGCCTGGACTAAATATCTCCACCCGCAGTTCGCAGGTCAGCGTCTTGCGCACAGTTCCACTTGTAAAATTGGGGCGTGAGCTCAGTGGTTAAAATCCCTAGCTCCCCCATATTTTACACCAGCGACCAACTGGGTGCACTAACCTGCACCATTTGTGCCCAAACTTGACCTAATTCATCAATAATGGTGCGCAAATAGATAGTCTAACATTTTATAGGTCTGTATTGCCATAGCTCTATGTTATTTGCCAAAAAGCGGAAATCTTCAAAATTTTGCTAAAAATTGAGATTTCTGCGCCAGAGAAATCTCGAAATCGGACAGAGCTAACCAGGATCAATTGGTATCGTTCGTAATGTCTTGTCATAAGCTGTAATTTGTAGGAAGTAAATTTTTTAATTAGGCCTTACAGCTTTCAGAATATTTCATGCTGACCCCCAATTCCAACGTTGTAAAACAGTCAAATTTGGCTATTCGCAAACTTAAAAAATTAATTAAAAATTTTTGAAGGCCTAAATTAAAATTCTGCTTCCTACAAATCACCCTTCTAGATCGTATTTATGATATAAGATGGACGTTGAAGTGCTCCGTTTTGTCGTTGGCGAGATTTCTCTGGCGCACGGAAAAAACCACTTTCCGTTTCCTATGTTTAACACATACTGACATCAACTTTGAGGTGAAATTACTCGCTAACCGTAAGAGATCCGACCTTCATTTCAAAAACTCGTTAAAATATACCAATCGGACAACAAAATATGTGAAAATGAGCAAAATCGGAGATGGTCGAAAAATCGGCCAAAAATGGACCCCCCCCTTAACTCCTCTTGTAGGTGGACGCCGTATCCAGTTTATAACAGTTTTGCACAATTGGTAGGCATCGATTGCATCATGTCTTTCCGTGGAAAATGTTGGTAGCCTTTGCTCTACCTCCAGTCTCAGGTTATTCTCTGAGACCCAACGTAGTAGCTAGGGAACTAACGTTACTAATACGAGCTGCTACATACCAGTACCTCAGGAGCACAGAAATACTATTAAGCCTTCATGCTATTGTACAGCTACTGTCATATTTGAGTGCAAAGAAAAATTTTAAAGAAAGAAAGAAAGAAAAAAAATAAAAGAAAAAGAAAGAAAGAAAGTCCAATAATTTGGATTTACCCTGGCCTGCCCATCAATGTTGTGATATTTGAGCTGTACTTATCAAGAAACTTTTATTATTGTCCCCCTCTTTTCTTCCTTTCTTTCTTTAAAGAAAGAAAGAAAGAAAGAAAGAAAGAAAGAAAGAAAGAAAAGAAAGAAAGAATCTTTCTTTCCACTAAAATATGACAGTAGCTGTAACCAAAGGACCGGTGTCCATAGCTTGAAAAAACCATCTACCAAAAACCCTGTACCCCTTCATGCCCACTGTTCCCAAAGTGGGAACATTCAAAATTTGATGTGCCATGGTAACATAATCGAGTTTGATAACTATATATTTGGCTACGCCATTGTAACAAGCAAGGAACAAACAACATAAAAAAAAAAAAAAAAAAAAAAAAAAAAAAAAAAAATAAAAAAAAAAAAAAATAAAAAAAAAAAAAAAAAAAAAAACAAAAATAAAAAATAAAAAAATAAAAAAATAAAACAAAAAAATAATAAAAATAAAATAACAATAATAAATAAATATATAAAAAAAATTTATAATAAAATATTACAAAATATAAAAAATAACTATTCAACCAAATATATATATTAAAAAAAATAATTATAAATAAAAAAAAATAACAAATAAATTATAATTAATAATAATAATATATATAAATTATTATTATAAAAATTATATTATTAAACACAAAAAAAAATTAATAATAAAAAAAAAAAAAAAATATATAATTAAAATAATATAATAAAAATTAAAATATAATATATATAAATACAAAAACTAAAAATAAAAATAATAAAAAAACAATTCCTGCCGGCACCATAGAAAACTGCCGCCTATCGTTTCCCGGCCGTTCTTTTTTTGTTCTCAACGTTCAAAGTCCCCCCCGTTGTCCGGGCTTCATCTAATGTTTATATTCTTACATCCGTATTTTTTCCTTTGGTTACATCCCCGCATCTCCACATGGGCCCCCACATAAAAAATAAATGGTGTTTATATTTAATACTATCCGGTCGACGTCCATACCTAGCGAGCGACATAAAAATTGGGCTCACTCAATATTGAGGAAAATTCTATTGGCGTAGATAAAATTCAAGAGTTTATGGCAGAAGCAAGCTGGATGGTAATGAGAATTGAACCAATTTAAATTAAACTGCTCATATTGGTAAACAATAAAATAAATGTAACAATTCAAACCACAAACCATACAAACTGATCTGAGTAAAAAAGTGCTTGTTCCCACAACGGGAACAGTGGGCAAAAACGGGTTTCTAATCACTTTTTCTTTACTTACCACCAAACTTCAGTGACAACGCAACAATGAAATGACAGTGACAATGGCAACAACAATTATAATGAAAAGTTAAAGTGACAGGTGGAAAAGTAAAAAGTGACAAATTTGAAGTGAAAACATCGAAAACAAGTATCCCCTAAAATGGGGAATAATTCCGCCGTTTGTGTTCATCACATTTGGTGAACAGTTTGCCATTGGCTGATGTTCAGTTGACCTAAGCGGTGGCGCTCTATGTAGCTGTGCTGAATTAAAATACAGAGCTATAGGTGGTTTGCATTTTGCCTGTTGTCCACAAAACATGTCTATACAACTAGTAAGATGAAAGCAGCCATTGAATCCAATCTACACTGCCCAAAAGCAAGGTTCATCATGCCCCCGAAGTGAAATATGGTTAGAAAATGGCCATGGGGGGGGGGGGGGGGTAAGGGGGGGCGGAAGTTAACAGATATACTTTCACTGAAACGTGCATATGAAGAAGTCTACCTGAATGTCGGAACTTTCTTCGACCAGAGTATCGGAAATCAATCGACCACAGCGTCGGGTTGTAGTAACCTAACAAAAGGAAAAGCCCTTTATGTTAAAAAGACATTATTTTTGCACTGGTTTTTAACACTGTTTAAAAAGTGTCAAAAACTGGTAATTTTTGATTAGTTTGTTAGTAATTGTTTTGTTAATAAATTAATTTTGCAACTAAATTAAATGTAAAAATGGTTTTAAATTGTTTGCTTTTCTCATTATTTGGAAATCGAATTTTTACAGTTTTTACGAGCTGTAAAATTTCGGATCTTTAACAGGTTTTTACCGTTTTTACAAAAGTTTTGTAAATTCAGCAACGCGTTTTTAATATTTTAATGCCTTTTTCAAGCACTGTTTCTTATTTTTCACACTTGTCACCGTTGAATATTCATTAAATTTCCCTCACAGCAAATTATAAACAACTGTTGTTTTTAGTAAAGGCTGTATCCTTGAATCTTCTGATTTTTTGAAGATGGAATATTCTGATCCTTCCAGCTAAAAAATCTTAAAATGTAGCTTTCTATTTGTTCCGAACCAAAATAAAATTTTGTTTTTAGTTTATTTTTTCTAGTTGTTTTCAAACACTGTTAATCACATCACAGGATGATCCTTAAAAATTTAAATTTACTCGTAGAACATTTTTCTACTATTAACGATAACTGTATATTTATACAAATTATAAATTAAGCAATTCTACTAATATTAGTGGTAAAAATTTAATCGCCGCTGAAGTAGAATTTTATTATTTCTTTAATTAAACTTCACATTGTAATTTTTGTAATATAGGTAAAAAGCCTGTTAAAGATCCGAAATACAGCTCGTAAAAACTGTAAAAATTAGATTTCCAAATAATAAGAAAAGCAAAAAATTGAAAACCATTTTTACATTTATTAATAGTTGCAAAATAAATTTATTATCAAAACAATTACTAACAAACTAATTAAAAATTACCAGTTTTTTACACTTTTTAAACAGTGTTACAAAGAAGTGCAAAAAAATTTCTTTTTAACATGCAAGTTAACATTAATTAAACAATTAAATAATAACTAAAATTAACTTGTAAAATTGTTTTCAGCATTTCCGACATTTCAACAGAGTTGCTGATTTGACCCTGTTAAATTTGCTGCATCATTTGGCTGGGTTTCATTTAGAGGGGAGGGGGGAAATATTATACCCTATAGGGGGGGGGGGGGGGAATATCACGGGGGGGAATATTATACGACACCGGCCTAGGTCATCGTCATCTGCTGCTATGGCTTGCATATGTTTTCGAAGTACACTCTTAATAGCTTGTTTCTGTTCTTCCGTCAAATCAGAACCATCAACGGTCAGCTCCGATATGGATTTTTCACGCAATTTCTGCCTCTCAATTTCCTTTGGAGTTTGTGTTGGTGTTCCATATAAGAATGTGGAAATTTAGTAAGAACGTTTATTATGGAAGAATGTGGAAAACAACACATGAATCGAAAATAATATGAAGTTTGTATATATACTACACACACATGCGTATATATTAGCGTAGCCAGAAAATAATTTCGGTGAATTGGTGCTTTTTTTATAGCCACCTCACCCCAGTCGGTGCTCTGGTTAGGGGTAGTGCCAGCTTAGAACGTATGCATTTTTGAGGGAAGGGGGATGCTGACACTGAATAATTGCCATAGCAATTACCCGAGGTGTTCTACAAGGCTATCAAAACGTCCATTACGTCCACCGTAATGGAGGTACTGTGGTAGCTCCACCAGACAGGCGGCCACCCCTTGACAATCTCGGTAAATTGCCCAGGAGGGATATTTGAAATACGGTGTTAGAGCTTATTTCTTGTTCAAACTCTAGACTTGACATGATCCTCCACTTGTAGCGCAGTAATAAACCACTGCGCTACGGGAGGTTCTTGGTGCTTTTTGAGATTTCTTCATTGAAAAGTAGCGCCGCAGGCGAAAATTTGTCGAAATATTTATTCGCGCTGCTGCTATTCATTAAAAATTATTTCGTTTGTCTCCGATTTCAGGGGGCATGCCCCCCTCGCCCCCCTCCCTGGCTACGCGCCTAGCTTAAATTTTGCTTGGCTTGCATGTGTTTTCGAAATACACTCTTAATAGCTTGTGTCTGTTCTTCCGTCAAATCAGAACCATCAACGGTCAGCTCCAATATGGATTTTTCACGCAATTTCTGCCTCTCAATTTCCTTTGGAGTTTTTGTTGGTGTTCCATCGCCAGTTTGTCGGTTTTACTAACACCCGCTACCAGTCCTGAAGAATTCTTATTTGGACCAAAAAGTTCGCAGCCCTTTGCTGACTCCAACCAACCCAGGCTGGTATTGCGGTAAATTCGAACTGGTGCATTAGTGGTGTTGACCGCGGTGATGGGAATCGAATCCTCTAGGTGAGCTCTAGTCAGTACTCTGGCTGTCCAGAACTGTGTCTATGTCTGAAGCTTATGAGTGTCTAGGTTAGGTTCGAACAGAAGGTCTGAAGATCTTCCTGCCCTTGTGAATACAGGAGCCAGTATCACTATGATTTCTTCTTTCTTAAGGCGTAAATTGCTAGCTGACGAGGAGTATGTTAAGCTTAGACCACAAGAAGTACCTCGGATTGACATTGCAACCGGTCACACTCTAGAACTGGATGGACGTTTGCACGCTCCTTTCCAGATTGGCTCGAAAGTATCCAGTCATCCAAAGTACGTTGCATTCCGTTCCAACGGGTTCCGCACGAGTGTGTATTAGGAATGGGCTTTCTTTCAGAGGCTGAAGTCTGTTTGTGGATCCCGTAAATGAGATTTCCATTGGCGGAGAATCTGTATTTGCTGTTGTGTCAGGACTTAGTTTCACACCAGTAGAATTTGAAGCATCTTCTTCCTGAATAGTTCCTACCCGATCCGAAAATTGTGTAATGTGCAACGCCAGGAAATCTGAGCACACAGGCTTAAGGACAGAACCTTCTGTTCGAACCTAACCTAGACACTCATAAGCTTCAGACATAGACACAGTTCTGGACAGCCAGAGTACTGACTAGAGCTCACCTAGAGGATTCGATTCCCATCACCGCGGTCAACACCACTAATGCACCAGTTCGAATTTACCGCAATACCAGCCTGGGTTGGTTGGAGTCAGCAAAGGGCTGCGAAGTTTCCGCCCTTTTTGGTCCAAATAAGAATTCTTCAGGACTGGTAGCGGGTGTTAGTAAAACCGACAAACTGGTCGATGGAACACCAACAAAAACTCCAAAGGAAATTGAGAGGCAGAAATTGCGTGAAAAATCCATATTGGAGCTGACCGTTGATGGTTCTGATTTGACGGAAGAACAGACACAAGCTATTAAGAGTGTACTTCGAAAACACATGCAAGCCAAGCAAAATTTAAGCTAGGCGCGTAGCCAGGGGGGGGCGAGGGGGGCATGCCCCCCGAAATCGGAGACAAACGAAAAATTTTTAATGAATAGCAGCAGCGCGAATAAATATTTCGACAAATTTTCGCCTGCGGCGCTACTTTTCAATGAAGATATCTCAAAAAGCACCAAGAACCTCCCGTAGCGCAGTGGTTTATTACTGCGCTACAAGTGGAGGATCATGTCAAGTCTAGAGTTTGAACAAGAAATAAGCTCTAACACCGTATTTCAAATATCCCTCCTGGGCAATTTACCGAGATTGTCAAGGGGTGGCCGCCTGTCTGGTGGAGCTACCACAGTACCTCCATTACGGTGGACGTAATGGACGTTTTGATAGCCTTGTAGAACACCTCGGGTAATTGCTATGGCAATTATTCAGTGTCAGCATCCCCCTTCCCTCAAAAATGCATACGTTCTAAGCTGGCACTACCCCTAACCAGAGCACCGACTGGGGTGAGGTGGCTGTAAAAAAAGCACCAATTCACCGAAATTATTTTCTGGCTACGCTAGTGTATATATATACGTATGTGTGTGTAGTATATATACAAACTTCATATTATTTTCGATTCATGTGCTGTTTTCCACATTCCTCCATAATAAACATTCTTACTAAATTTCCACATTCTTATATGGAACACCAACACAAACTCCAAAGGAAATTGAGAGGCAGAAATTGCGTGAAAAATCCATATCGGAGCTGACCGTTGATGGTTCTGATTTGACGGAAGAACAGAAACAAGCTATTAAGAGTGTACTTCGAAAACATATGCAAGCCATAGCAGCAGATGACGATGACCTAGGCCGGTATCGTATAATATTCCCCCCCGTGATATCCCCCCCCCCCCTATAGGGTATAATATTTCCCCCCTCCCCTCTAAATGAAACCCAGCCAAATGATGCAGCAAATTTAACAGGGTCAAATCAGCAACTCTGTTGAAATGTCGGAAATGCTGAAAACAATTTTACAAGTTAATTTTAGTAATTATTTAATTGTTTAATTAATGTTAACTTGCATGTTAAAAAGAAATTTTTTTGCACTTCTTTGTAACACTGTTTAAAAAGTGTAAAAAACTGGTAATTTTTAATTAGTTTGTTAGTAATTGTTTTGATAATAAATTTATTTTGCAACTATTAATAAATGTAAAAATGGTTTTCAATTTTTTGCTTTTCTTATTATTTGGAAATCTAATTTGTACAGTTTTTACGAGCTGTATTTCGGATCTTTAACAGGCTTTTTACCTATATTACAAAAATTACAATGTGAAGTTTAATTAAAGAAATAATAAAATTCTACTTCAGCGGCGATTAAATTTTTACCACTAATATTAGTAGAATTGCTTAATTTATAATTTGTATAAATATACAGTTATCGTTAATAGTAGAAAAATGTTCTACGAGTAAATTTAAATTTTTAAGGATCATCCTGTGATGTGATTAACAGTGTTTGAAAACAACTAGAAAAAATAAACTAAAAACAAAATTTTATTTTGGTTCGGAACAAATAGAAAGCTACATTTTAAGATTTTTTAGCTGGAAGGATCAGAATATTCCATCTTCAAAAAATCAGAAGATTCAAGGATACAGCCTTTACTAAAAACAACAGTTGTTTATAATTTGCTGTGAGGGAAATTTAATGAATATTCAACGGTGACAAGTGTGAAAAATAAGAAACAGTGCTTGAAAAAGGCATTAAAATATTAAAAACGCGTTGCTGAATTTACAAAACTTTTGTAAAAACGGTAAAAACCTGTTAAAGATCCGAAATTTTACAGCTCGTAAAAACTGTAAAAATTCTATTTCCAAATAATGAGAAAAGCAAACAATTTAAAACCATTTTTACATTTAATTTAGTTGCAAAATTAATTTATTAACAAAACAATTACTAACAAACTAATCAAAACTTACCAGTTTTTGACACATTTAAAACAGTGTTAAAAACCAGTGCAAAAATAATGTCTTTTTAACATAAAGGGCTTTTCCTTTTGTTAGGTTACTACAACCCGACGCTGTGGTCGATTGATTTCCGATACTCTGGTCGAAGAAAGTTCCGACATTCAGGTCGACTTCTTCATATGCACGTTTCCGTGAAAGTATATCTGTTAACTTCCGCCCACCTTTACCCCCCCCCATGGCCATTTTCTAACCATATTTCACTTCGGGGGCATGATGAACCTTGCTTTTGGGCAGTGTAGATTGGATTCAATGGCTGCTTTCATCTTACTAGTTGTATAGACATGTTTTGTAGACAACAAGCAAAATGCAAACCACCTATAGCTCTGTATTTTAATTCAGCACAGCTACATAGAGCGCCACCGCTTAGGTCAACTGAACATCAGCCAATGGCAAACTGTTCACCAAATGTGATGAACACACAACGGCGGAATTATTCCCCATTTTAGGGGATACTTGTTTCGATGTTTTCACTTCAAATTTGTCACTTTTTACTTTTCCACCTGTCACTTTAACTTTTCATTTCCCTTTTTCAAGCTTTTCATTATAATTGTTGTTGCCATTGTCACTGTCATTTCATTGTTGCGTTGTCACTGAAGTTTGGTGGTAAGTAAAGAAAAAGTGATTAGAAACCCGTTTTTGCCCACTGTTCCCGTTGTGGGAACAAGCACTTTTTTTACTCAGATCTGTTTGTATGGTTTGTGATTTGAATTGTTACATTTATTTTATTGTTTACCAATATGAGCAGTTTAATCTAAATTGGTTCAATTCTCATTACCATCCAGCTTGCTTCTGCCATAAACTCTTGAATTTTATCTACGCCAATTGAATTTTCCTCAATATTGAGTGAGCCCAATTTTTATGTCGCTCGCTAGGTATGGACGTCGACCGGATAGTA
>JASAND010008940.1:0-30614 GCA_030248195.1 Trissonchulus latispiculum | reverse complement strand
CATAAACAATACAAGGGTAAGGAATAAAGGGGTGAAATGAAAATTTACATGCATGGAAAGTGATTAGTAGGGCGTAAAGCGTTTAAGCAGTCTGGCTGACAAATCAGAGGGTGAAATTGGCTTATAACTAGAGACGGCGGGATCCGCTTCAGCAGAGCCTTGGCTGACCACAGGCGGAGGGGGAAATGTGGTCATGTGGTGACCCTGGTAGATCAAAGGTCCCGAATAGCTGGTGGCTAGGGTTAGTTGACCAGCCTGAACAGTAGTAGGAATGCAAGGGTTCTGGTCCACCTGAGGGGGCACCATAGTGGGTGCCGCAGTCTTCACCTGGGGTGGGGCCAGAAAGGAGTAGTTTAGACCAGAAACGGGAACACAGAGGTTAGGCCCACCGCCCAGTTGTCGAAGGATGTTGGACCAATCGTGGCCGGCTGAGCCTGAGTCTGGTAGGGCGAGCGCCGTTGGTTCCAGTGGTAAGCTACAAAATAAATATTAAAATAAATAGAGTAGCAGATGAAGATTAGAGCAAATATATACATAGGGGGTTGATTAGCTGATAAGTGATGTAAACACACAAGCATAAATAGGTAAAAGCATGTTATACTTTCATCACTCCCTAGTGTGCAGACATGCCACCAAAAAGTGTAGACGTGTGGATTAGGTCAGGCACAAACGCATAAAACTGGCTACAAGGATGTAGACGTTAAATTTTAATTTTAATCTAATTTCATCAAGGATCAATTGCAAAACTTTCTTATAAAAAGAGAAAAAGCGTGGGGTCTCGTCATTGGGTGAGTGTTGGAGAAAGACAGGCTGTTGCTACTCTTTGTTACTGGTCAGGTAATTTGCAACTTGTGAGAGTAAAGTTCTATAAGTGTTTATTTCCCAACTTTTTGACGGTGGGATACTGTGTGAATTTTATGTGTATTAAACATTGAACTGAAATTTTCATTGACTGCGTCATCGTTGTAGAGTGGAATTAAAAATTAGTTGGCTTAAACAGTCAGACTGAACATGTCATTAACAGAGGTTAGTTTACAAAAGTAATACACTTGCAGGATAATTTAAGGTTAGTTGGAAATCAAATAAACAGAAAACAGAGGCGCGGTGTATATATACATATTAAAAGAATAAAGAAATGTGTATTAATTAATAATGCCATTATGTAGTCATTGGTTCCTCTATACCGGTACCGTGAGACCTGTGTAATACCTAATCTCACACTGTTTTATTTTGCTTATTCTTTTATCACAAACTGTACGTATATATTAATACCATATACATATACATTGCATAGTTCTGACACGAAACTACGTAACCTATCACAACAGTTGGCTTTACAGTCAGTGTCAGCTACGTACTGTAGATGCATATTACATTATAAGACTCAACAGCTCAAGTTATTACGCAAGTGCTTCTTAGCTTTTAAGTTTCCATTTCTTTTGCAGACTGAGTCTTTCTTCAGTACAGTACGTAGCTACAACTGAGTAGTAGTGAAAAGTGTTTCTGTATCACGAATAAAACATAAGATATAAGCCAGAAAAAGAAGGGATTGGGATTTGCTTTGCTATTTATTGCCCATTAGAAGGCGGGGACTGTGAAGGCTGCCAGTACTGGTGAGTCAAGGCGGAGACTGGCGAAGGCTGTGCGGTGGCAGCGGCGGCCAAAAGCGAAGGATAGAAAGCGGCGGCCGGACTGGCCTGGGGCGCGGCAGAAGTCATATAGTTAGCAGCGGGTATGGAGGCCCACCTTGTGTTGATCAGATACTGCTGAAGATTCATGTCTGTCAGTCCTTGGGCTCCGCTTTTGCACACGGACTCTGTCATGGCTCCGTACTGTCTGAAATAGCGAAAAAATAAAGGTTAAGCGGTTCCAGTCAACTACTTTGTAGTATAAAAGTGGAATAAAACCATTCAAGTTTTAGTTTCTGATTATTTCAGACTCACTTTTGTTACAGACAATGGATGATGCTAAGGCAGGTAACTGCTATTTGGAATACGGAAAAGCAATTTAAATATTCAGTTTCCAGATGGCTTTACTTATTTGGAATATACGTTTTTTCAGCTGTAACCTGATTAGAGTTTGAGTTTGTTGCCACGTTCGGCGTACTCTCAGCACTAGCAAGCAATCACCGAGTTCGGTAGGTTCGATTCGACTAGATTTCTGGTTTATTGTATCCCAGTTAAT
Organism: Trissonchulus latispiculum; assembly: GCA_030248195.1. NCBI lineage: Eukaryota > Metazoa > Nematoda > Enoplea > Enoplida > Ironidae > Trissonchulus > Trissonchulus latispiculum. Next base: position 28,430 of record JASAND010008940.1, on the reverse strand, counting down.
ATGTCAAATTCTATTGATTTTTCATTGTTTTTGTATTATTTTTATATTTTATTTACCTATAGTCAGGGCTTTTCGAAACTGTGGAGAGATCCACCATGCTGACACTCATATTACTTCCAGGAATAGCCTGGGTTGTTGAGGGATTCGTGACCAGACTCGGCACATATGCCCCTGTTAAAACTAAAAACATGAAATTAGATTAAATTGAGGGACCTGAAATTCAAACAGATTAAAGGTTGAGCTTGGTTAGCTTTTAGGAATAAGGAATGTACGGCTTTGGGGTGAACTTTGCAACTAATCGGTCAGGATAAAGTGCCAGAACAAATGAATAATAAAAATTAATATTCGGTCTAAAACAGCGGGAATAGGAACGTTATCACGTAATTAGTTTCAGAAAATTAAAATAAACAGAAGGCTACAACATAGCTAGAGCTGATAGACACGAACTGCGGCGCTTTCTTGCAACAATTGACAACTAATAAAATATAATTGGGTGGTTATTGTTCGTCTGTTACCAGAATTAAGCATATCGAAATACAAGAGTACATAATACATACGAGTATGACAGCATACTCTATGTATTTTTAAGCTTTACACGTCTCTGTACGCTAACGGCTGACCACCTCCTGCAAATTGGACCCTGGTGAATCAAACAAATTTGCCCGCTATGCGTGTGTTCTTGGTGTGTTCTAAAGCGTTACATAACTCGCTCACATATATATTGCTAGTGTTTTCGAGCCTTAACACGAGCATAGAACGAGTGAGAGCGAGCGTACCCCCCTTTCGACAGGGTATCAATTTGCGGGATGAGGGGGTCACTAGGGTCCCATTTGCGGGGGAGGTGGTCGGCCAGTCGTTAGCATGCTGAGGATGTGCCACGCTTATAATACATAGAGTATGCCAGCTATCATACTCGTTGTCTTATGTACATAATTATCATACGTAATATCGTACTCTTCGAAATGAGGACACTTTATATGGCTAGCAAGCTTTTGCGCAGCAAGCTCAGGAATGTATCTAATTAGGAAACACTTCGATCATTTTTGAGGTCTTTTTGTAATCAAAATATATGTTTCAGTATGTGTACATGTTTACGAACTCTCCAAAATTTACAGTTTCGTTTTTTGTAGTCAGCAACAGATGAACAAAATTATTTCCGGTTTCGTTTCCAAACTAGAAAAAAAGAGTTAACTCAGAACGAAAAATTCAGTTATCCCTTCTTGTGAATTTAGACTAGAAAAATTAATTTTGAAAAAGAAAAGCTTTTTCCGTGCCTGCCGTTTTGAAATTCAGAAACATTTTTGTTTTTCTAAACGTAGAACTGTGCACAATTGAATCATCAACTTTTCAAGTGGAGCGCCATGCAACAACGAATGAGGGAGTCATTTTGTCTGACGGAGACGGAACTGTTATTACAAGGAAAGATGTAAACTGTAAAAGCCATACGATAGGTAGTCGGAGGTAGAGAAGGGACAAACTAATAAAAACGTAACAACTAAAGACAAGCACGTAAGCTGGGAAAACTGTCACAAGCTGACATTGTAGGTGTTACAAGAGAGAAGAGAGAGCAAGTGAAGGATAGATACCTGTGGGGTTAAAGCCCGGGATTGGCTGTAACATTGGGTTGTACGGGTGAATCTTTGTAAGCTAAAATGGTCAGACATGCTTAACAAGGCACACAAAACGTCGAATATGGACACGCAATAAGCACGGATAACTTGGGAACTGTAAGAAAAGGGTTACACAGAGTCAAATATAAACTCGACTGACTCTTTTTACGAACCTACAGGTTTTATTTTTATCCTTCGGAATATAGTGGAACTTAGCCCATGAAACTTCTGTTTCTGTTGTTTCTGCCCTGTTTCTTCAAAAAATCTTCTTTTAAATTTGGAAGTATTTATTGAAATTGACCCCGAAAAATTATATATTTAGATACGTTTAAATTGGACATTTCCCACCGCAGTCCTATAAGACTTAATTAATATTATATACTACCCGTCCAAAACCCTGCACATACCAAACACCATTTTTCAACACGATTCTGGAATCCTTTAAAGCTTTCTTATATAATCTTAGGCTATTTAAAGGTATACACTATACATACTTCTTGGCAAGGCATTTTCCTTGCACTTTACTCTACGCATTCCTCATTTATTTCGGAGTTATAAGAATTTCTTTGCTAGCTTCTGCAAACTATCTACCTTTTTGGGCAATTGGAAAATTGAGTCTTGTTTAAGCTTAGAGTCGCTGCGAAGGAGAAGATAAGACTGCGGCACGTTCTCTTGTATGCTGAAGTACATCTCGCATTTAAGGTGATGGTAATCGCTTTGTTTAAACTTGACTTTCCAAATATTATGTAGATTAGTTTTGCATAGTCCATAGAATGAACTAATTATAAGCTTTAAAATGATGCATTGCCCTATTCCAGCTACAAAGATTGAGACAGCTCATTTCCAATAGGCTACCCAGCACATACCACCAAGTGTGTGTTGTTCTAATAGAGGTTCTAATAGATTATGCTGTTCACAATAATGGAAATATCAATTACAGTAAGTCTACATACGTCAGGAGTAAGGGCTGCCAGCGGCTGAGCGCTAGAAAAGAAATTGTGCTGCGGTTGCTGAGCGATGGCGGCTGCAGCGGCCGTGCTCGCCAACAGCAAAGGATTGATGCTTGGCTTCGGTCGATACGGGATCGTGGCACCCTTTGGAGGCGACTGAAAGTGAAAATTCACTGTAGAAAACTGAATAAGAATTATCAGATGGCAAAACGCAAAAACAATGAAAAGAAATATAAAGGTTTGCATAAAGGCTACATTTTTTATTTTTGATTTTGAATTTCGTTCCGTGACCTTTACCTCAAGCATGATTTGGCATATGTGAGTCATGCATTTGATTATTGCATCCGCCGTTCCTGATATGGTAACGGCTCTTTCTGTTGAATTCGGAAGCATTTCGCTAGCAACTTGAATTGAAGCACCCGTAGCCTAGAAATAAATTAAATAAAAATAAAAATAATAAATAAATAATAGTAAAATAATAAATAAATAGTTACATACGTAGCCAATGTTGATTGATATAAGCATCAATAAAACAATATATCAGCAACTTAACAAAAGTAATTTAACAGTTGGCAATAGAGCTTTTTTATAGAGCAAGCAAATTCAAATTTTGCATCCCAAGTTACGATGACTACAGTGATATTGTTTTCCTTGTAGCTAAGTACCCAGTAGGTACCTCTCTTATTTCTTTAATCTTTGATCCTCCTTTTCCAATGAGGGATCCACACTGGGTTGCAGGGACAATAAGACGCATTGTGATGGGAGGCTTGGGAACACTGTTAGGCAATTGGAGAAGATCCTACAATATTCATGAGGAGTGCTGGTTAGAGGTAGAAAAGTGGGTACCCCACGAGTTAAGAATAAGCACATTTACTTGCTGCACTTTGAGAGAAGACCTTATTCTTCAGCAAACGGAAATAAACAACTACATGACAGGCCTACGCAATGCGTACAAAGATTGCAAGAAGCAAATTGGACATTGAATTTTCTTAGTTGCCGTCATAAGCTGATTTTAAATGCTTCAAATTGACGGCAAATTGACCAGGAAAAGTCATACGAATGTTTTTATTTTGGCACTATTAGTTCTAGAAACAGTTTATCCGGTTCGCTGGAGCAGGCTGCCAAATCCGAATTGGTTCAATGCTAAAGATCTTTGTAACTAAACGTGTGTTGTGAAACGAGTGCTTTTATGTGACTGAGCCGATTTGTGCTTGTATGCTTTACTGACTAGCTACTGGTAGCTGAATAGCTAATCATAAGCATTTCACTTCAATCGCACTTCCACACATCCTTAACAATGGCAATTAAGGAAATTTCGGGATTGCGGCCTATGTACCTAATGTATGTACGTACAGAAAATCGGAAGAATGTGTAAAGATGCATTCATATGTAGTAGCGGACGCATAGAGACGCGGGTCGACGCCTCAGATTGTAACATGCCCTTTTAACCGTTTAAAATTAATTGTAGCATATTCATGCTCACGAACGCATGCAGACGCTTACACACATACGCGCGTCTGCTTGCTTCTGGAATTATGAATGCACCTTAAGTTAGTTACCTTGAGCACTAAGAGGAAAATTATAATAACTTTGTTGAAACACTAGAAGATACGTAAGCAAACACTATTTGTGATACATAATAATAATAAATATAGATACGCAATATTGTGTTTACTGCAAATTGATATTCAAGTGTATACTTTGAACCAACCTCCTCAAATTTACGACAAATCATGGCAAATGCTCGATTAATAGTGTCAGTGCTCCCCGTAATGGTGACAATCCTTTCAGGACAAGAACCGTCCGAAATATTGATCTTTGCTCCACTCTAAAAATAGCCTAACACTAGGAAAATTGCTATAATAAAAGTTATATGCTAGCGATTTGATCCAATGGATTAGGACAATAAAAGAACCAAAGAACTAAAGAATTAAGAAAAACCTAAGCCTCCTAAAAATGTCTGGAGCTTTTTATCATTTTTGTTATGGTATCTATTATATATATTACTTATGTTCAGTCTTCTTGTAAATGCTGGTTAAATTTTATTATACACAATTTATTGCGAGAACAGTTAATAAATATAAAACATTACCTCATCACGAATGACTTTAATGTGATCACCACGCTAAATACGAACATACATGTAAGTACTTTAAAAGTAAAATTAGTGTGTTATGCGAAAACAGTGCAAGTATCAAAAACGATTATGTTTGTTTGCCCACTAAATTTAATTTATGCCTTTCTCAAAGTAGCTGCAAAATAGCGTTAAGTATCGCCACAGAATGTACCTTGCTATGGAATGAATCATTTTAGGGGCGCAAGAAATTTATTGTCACTTCAGTTTGGATAAAGATCCATTAAAGTTGGATTCAAAATAACCAGTTAGTCGGTAGGGCGTCGAATAGAGTCGTGGTAGAATCCGCAAGTCGCGGGTTCGAATCCTGCCCGAGACACGACATTTTTGGGTCTCCTCACTCAGGTGCTTCGATATACATTATGTATGTTTACGCGATGGCATTAGAGTATCAGAAAATGAAAAGTGACTTATATAAGTTTCACATATATAAGCATTACATTATGGATAAATGGATGAGTCTTTCTTTATTATTTTTATAGCATAACTTTGCCTGAAGCCATACCTTTCCAATTATGCTTCCCACTTCCTAAACAAGAAAAGCTTATACATTACGTACATAATTTAATTAATATAGGGCTATACAAAATCTTTACAAGTGCTACATAGCATGGACGGCAAAAACAATGAGCAACAAAATTAATGGTTAATATGTATCTTAAATACAAATTTTTAATACGAAATTGATCTTATTTGTGACGATTTAAATACTTATCCCCTGCAGTTTTCATGAGTTTCCTAAATTTTTTGCACTATTTTACAAAGGATTAGTCAAATTTCAAGTAATCGTTGTTGCATACCTTTCCTTGCATCAGGAGTCTGACTGTGAGTATGACGGACAGTGTGGGAGCATCTCCCGTCTTTTGTGCAGCATTTATTTCCATAATCAACTAAATTCTGCACTAAAATAAAATTATTAGAATAAAATGCGATGATTTCTATATAAGTTGTAATTGGGATTTGGGAAAATATAGGATTATACTGAATGCTGACACGTAAGATTGTACTGTTGAGGTTATAAAGGTGTAGTTGATGTCATTCATTTATTATTGTATAGCAAACAAGAAAACTGAAGAAAAAATAGCAGTACCAACAGTTCATAAATTTTTAAGTATTTACGATACATAGTCGTCGAACTTCGAGCTGCTTTATGGTGGCCTTTATTAATGTTGAAAGTGGAATTTTACAAAAATCTACAAGTTTGCTTCGTAGTTGCAAAAAGGCTTAAGGAAGCCTCAAAGGAGTGATAATGTATCTAGTGATAAAAAGGCCATGTTAAAGCTTCGGCTTCAGCTAAAACGAGGGAGACGCGACATGCTATATGTCTGTGTGTTGAAAGAGGAAGAAAAATTTGCCAGAGGGGGTCTTTCGTGTGCCGACTTACTGTAGCAGGTTTATGCAGAAAATAAATAGAATTAAGCTAGTTAAACTTGTGTCCTCCCCCTGGCCTGGAGGTTTGAGGCAAAGTGCTAATAGACGGCGGCCGGCCCCGGGCAACCCAATAAACAGATTGCATCTTTATTCAATTTCCCATTCCTGTCCCTCCAATTAAGGCTTAAAATTTCTAAAGATTTCAGCTCAGGAATTTGGAGGAATATTACGCCCTTCCTTCCTAATGAAGCTACTCTGGTGTTACCAACCCATTAGAGGGGTTGGTCTTTTTCAAAACATAAACACCCATATATTTTCTTCACTTAGCTATATGGTCTGAAGTTTTTAGGAACGGAAGTTTTTGATGAAAATTACAAAATTTTACACAGTATAAAAGGCAGTACATTATGTAATGCATATTATAAGCAATGGTTTAATTAAAATGTGTGAGCTGAGCGTGAGAGATTTGAGTTTTTGTCAAAGACGGTGGTTCTTGTTTGGAAATGTCATATAAGATTGAGAGAAGCCAAAATATAACTCTTCTGCAAAACATGTAGTTAAATTTAAGCTTTATGCACAAGTTTAATCCCATCCTGGAAAGGTCTGGAATTCTGCAAAGAATTTAAGCAAAGCATGAGAATTTCTCCTTTAACATTAGAGTTTCCATTATTCCTAAAGCATTACTGTAAGTCTTAAGCTTAAGCAATAAGACAAGTGTATGTAAGTTTGAGCTTCTTCAAAAAGCTTATCCCTCTAGGTATGTACAGTGCACTGATTATTTCAACTCACCTATGAAAAGGTAGAAAGACATTCCTATTTACTTGTTGCAATCAGAAGGACCATTCATGGCTTAAACAAAAGCCAGCCTAGAGAGAGTCCAGTCCAAGTTAGGTCGGAAACGCGATAATTACCCATCGTCTTAGAAGTATAAAGGGGAACAAAAGAAGAGAAGCCAGTCAGAACAAAATTCTTTGGGAACACGAACCCCCCCCCCTGCTTTGCTTCTAGGAAACCCTTATAAACAGAGACAAGAAGAAGAAGAAGAAGAAGAAGTAGAAGAAACAGCACCAGTAGGTCGCGTAGTAGGTTGAAGGAATAAAGCAGAGGTGGTTCTCTATTATGAGACTGAGAGAGAGGACCTCGGGAGTCTGTCCCCTCCAAAGCTAATGATAGACTTACAGAATGGGCTTCTACCTACCAACCAACCAACCCTAATTTTAACCAATTATTGGAGGTGACAATGTCTCCAGACTCTCTCCCTCCCTCATTCCTTAGCTCTCATCTCAAACTCTCAACAAATATATACAAAGCTTGAAACCATTTCCAGCAAACGGAATCCGGATTCCCTTTGCCATTTTTCCAAATTTATAAGAATTTATTTATTTTTAATAGTTAATTGTTTGCCGATACCTGGATGAATAAACTTCCATACTGCATATAATAGTTGCATTATGCGCTGCTTAATATCTCAAACATAAAAATTATAGCAAGAATATATGCTGATTTCAGCAGACAGCTCTTTCAGAGGGCTCAAAATTAAATTCTTTGAACTAATTTAAATTTAATCGAATTATTCAGTAATAAATTAAAGTAAGAAACCAGATCATACTTAGTTTCTATTAAAATAATTTGTAGGTGTTAAATTTCGATGTTTGAAAAATTATTAACAAGAACGACGGTGCAAGTTTAACATACTGTCGTTTGAACATTAATTGTGTTTTGTTAAACAGTTTCGAAAACCTGTACCTACATACACGCACTATTTTCTGTGAATCGACACCAAAAAACCCAAAGTTTTATCCATAAATCACTTTAACAAAAGAAAACTGTTTATTAACAGCTGAGCTTGTAATAAGGATACAGATTTTGTGGCCGGGCCGGGCGGGGCCGACAAAACGTCTACTTTTGAAAATCTGCAAAAGCAGCAGAAAATCTAAGAAAATCTCATGCTGAATTAACAATTTGTCGTTAATAAATACCAAGGATCAATTGAACTTTAGTTCAATTGGGGTCAGTAATCAAAATAAGTGCTGAAAAGATAGGGGTTTTCCTGGTCGCAGAACACGAATCTGGAGTCCATTTTTCGATTCAGCATTTCATTAGCTCTGTATGAGATAAAGTTGTAAGCTTAAAATGTAAGCTAATACTGATCTAACGAAAAACTGAATCGAAAAACGAACTACAGACTCGTGTTCTGCGACACCGAAACTCCCATATACAACTTTTCAGCAAAATCGAAGACATAAAAGATTTCGGTTTCCCTAGGTTCTCCTTCGAATCAAAAAAATCTAATTTCGCGAAATATAAAAATTTAGCGATATTTTAACTCAGCGTAGTCGAAAACATATCCATACCAAATTTCAGCTCATTTGGTCAAGTTTTGCGGAATGTGGGCCTGGGGGGGCTTCCGGAAAAGATCCATTTTTTGTCCTTGATTGTGCTGAAAGCTTGCTTATAGGGGTGGGTTGCGTTTTAAGCTTACAACCTTAGTTTATACTGAGCTAACAAAAGAATTTATAATATAGTACGTATTTATTTTAAGTTAAATTTTGTAACAATAATACCAATAAAACACAATCTGACATTGAATTTAGTCCTTTTAGGTAGTTTTAATTTTGAGGGGATAATGTTCAGTTTCGGTTCTGGGGGGGATAAAGTTCAATTGGCCCGTATTGTGCAAATCAAATGTTCCTTCTTCAGCTTAAAAGTGTCCTAATTTTGATTCGCTAAAAATTTATTCTGTTGCAGTTCCAGGTTAATTTTAAAAGGTAAAGAAAACTGTAGTCCACGACTACATGCAAGACTGTAAGAAACAGGAAAAATATTACGAAAACCTGGAAGAAATACGATCGCTTCTTTAACATACTGTTTATTCATATTTTAAAATTTAAGATTATATCATTTTATTTAAATATAATTAATAAAAACATTCACTGTCAAACCAGAAAACCGGCTATATATATATATATATATATATATATATATATATATATATATAGCCGGTTTTCTATATATATATATATATAAGGTTTTCTATATATATTTATTTTCTATATATTCGGTTATATATATATATATATATATATATATATAAGTTTACCTTGTTTTATTCGAATCGATTATGTGCGTATTAACTCAGTTTAAGCGAATTTTGTCCCTTTAGAATGATTGGATCAATCGCATTGATAAACTTCAGCTATTTTTGTAAAATTGTATTTCAAAATTACTGTTACATTTACAAGAACGGTAACATGATTTCCACAATTCCCATCCCAGAAATTAGCTAATCAGTAAAAGCAAGCAATAGCTGAAAAACGTTTCCATGGCCGGAGGTTTATAAAATCTTGAAAATCTTCGAAATTTTATAAATCCGTTGAAATGAAATTATATATATATCTTGCATTTTTAAGGACAGCCTAAAAATAAAGATTTGTACATTTAAAACGAGATTAAGGTAAAAGGGGGAGAATTTAGAGAGTAGTTATGTGGCATTTTGTTCAGGTTTTCCTCCGGATATTCAGTCTAAGAGTCTTGTTGAGGATTTTAACAATTCTAAAAGGTTTAACGGAGGCCATTAGTAGAATTTGAAGTATTCTGTGTTGGTCGTATCCTCAGGGGTCTCTGGCACCTGGAGATTTCCCTTGTATATCACAGAAAATCTTTGGCAAATATTGTCCTACTTAAGCTCTTGCCTGAAGCTGAACCCAATCCAACCTTCAATCTAAGATTGTTGAAAAAGTTTAAGTACTGACTGACTAAAGGTACGGTAGAATTGTCAAAATTCTGGAGGATGGCATATGGGATTCAGATTTTAGGAATTTTGCCCAATTTTCTCCTAAGTTATTTTATATTTGCTACTCTTAATTTCGGTAAATCTTAAAAGTCGTCCTCGAATTAATTAGTTAATGAATTAATTAATTAGAAATAAATTTTAAAACATTTCGCATAAAATGATACTTTCCTGGGATCATATTACAATTCAAAAATAATCACGAATTTGCCGTTTAACCATACCTCTTACCGACACTACAACTACATTAGATATGTATCCGGCTGAAACCCCAAGGCCGGAACTCTTTTGACCGTGACTATTAATTTGTTCTGGTCCTTGTAGTGCTTAACTGTAAAAATGTTGGTACTCGTAATGAACAGTAAAATGATACGTCACCGGTAGCCTGAAAGCACCAATCTAGACTGTTACGCACTAAAGAAACATCGTTTGATTTAAGGCCTGAAATGTAGGGATTATCGATATCTACTTATGTTGGAGAGTTTATGGTATAATTCAGAAATTCTCTTACCAGCTGTGACAAGAATAACATGAGATCAGAGACGGTTAAGTCGCCCTTGAGCAATGAATAACAAATAGAATTAACTGGCGCGTGTTAGGGTTAAACTAAACGCAGACACTCTACTACATATATAACGTATGTAATGTAACTTTTATCAGCCAAAACATAATTTTGACACTGGTGGTTTAAAAATTGATAACAACACGTTTTAACATTTTACACACAGTGGAACCGATAAGCGACACTGAAGAAGACAAATTGATATTTGCCAGAATCAGTGTTAAAAAACTAGCAAAACAATTACATACTTGTTTTCCCCGGAGGGCATTTTTAATCTTACACTTCTATAGTCGCATTCTCCTAGTATATATAATTTAAGTTCACATAGTGCCTACATTATTTCTTTGTTTTTTCATGTAATTACTAATTTTTGAGGGGTCGCAACCTGCAGATGTTTTAAACTGATTACGCTGACACTTTACACAAGAGATTGTGAAAGTTTTGGTTACGCGACCATGTTGGCTGAATTTAGGTCACAAAAATGACTAGGAATTGTCGCAGCATGAAAAAATGTCTTTAATTTTTACGATCTCTTTGGCTGGTAGAGAATTACCTGAGCACTGAAGTCAAAACTCTGGGTTTATGCACCTCATAAATGCAATTTTGTCTGCTTTGTTTTTATATTACATAGCCTTAAGTCGATGTTAAAAGCATTATTTCAGGGCGTATTGTAACAATCAGTTGGTCAACATTTGAGACAAAGCAATACAGTCAAAACATAAAAAATTAAGCTTTCCACTCATTTTTAACTCATGTTTATGTTCGAGCCCCTGCGATTTTAAGCATCAGCAATTTCTTATTTTATTATTGTCCAAAATTATCCGTAGGATTGGCCCCATGCAACCGAAGCAAACAATTCACTTTTTCCGCCGGATTAACAAGTTTGGATTAGCTAACTGAGTTATTTATTTGCCTGTTAATGGTAAATACTACCGAATGACTGTAGCCAGCCATGCTAGATCAGTTTCGTGCCATCCCTTTACTTTGTTTGGCAATGCTACATAGTATATATTATTCTAACCTCTCAATTTGTTCTTAGTCTATGGAATAACAGCTTTCATGAGCCCAGAGAGACTCATAGACCAAAGGAAATTTAGCTTTGCGAAGTTAAGTTGATATTTAGTTTGCACAATCACTTTGTAGTTACTTGAAGTAGAAATTTGAGTAACAACAGTAGTTATCCGGTGTCTGTCTGTCTATCTAACGCTCTAAACCAAGTATACTTAATGCTGTAATCTTGGTGGCATTTTCCGGAGTTGTTGCAGAAAGTTAATGTATAACAAAAAGTTTACAGGAAAGAGGGTGATTGGCTAAGCCAGGAGGATAGGACAATGGATGGGGTACCGGAGGCTTCTGGAGAGAGGGGAAAAGAGGGGCTCTTAGTGCGCTCATTTAATTAGCGTAGGATGCAGGATTTAGAGATATGTAGTTGCCTCTCAGAGCTTCTGTTGCCCAAAAGATTTCATTAGTATACAAGACTCATCCATTGTAAGAAGAAAAGTTTATGCGCATTGTTTCTCATTCTCCCTCATATTCGCAGGATCATCAGAGTTAGCTTCAGCTCTCTCTAATGAGCAAACTAGAGACATTCCTACTGATTTTCTAACAGATAGAAAAATGTACAGTTTGGAACAAGAAAGCCATTTTCTGTTACAGGAAATATAAATTCACCTCTTATCGTATAGGCTAGCACTGGGTTACGTACGAATTGATATTACCTACAGAAATATGAATATTCGCAAGTAAAATTGGACAGCAACGGCAGGTGATAAAAAAACGATGAACTACCTTTAGAGAGCAAATTCAAGAAATATATAAGCAAAAAAGCAAATAAAAGAAATTATGTAAAAAAGAAGAAAAACAGAACAACATACAACACAAAGAAACAAGTTGGAAAGCCTCTGTAACACAATCATATAGTTTTTGTTATTTAGTTTTAATTTTCAAACTAAAGTTGGAGTAGGATTGAAATAAAGAGGTTGTCGAGTTTAGCGTACATGGCAAGCTCCTCAAACTGTTGATTTCGTCAGGTCAGAGAGCAAGTGCTATGAAACTGGGAGAAAGAGGGGAACTATAAAATGGAAATCGCATTAATCAGCAAAGTGGACTTTAAACGATGGCATTTAGCTAAGAGAGGTAAGAAACAGGATTTTGTGTACTAAAGACCTCAATAGAAAAGTTGAACAAATATTGACGTACTTGAAATTTGCGAGCTTTAGACCCCCTTTAGTTTGTAAGCATTTTATGCGCTTAGCCTAGGAACACTTCTCAACCCGTGCAAACTTGAGCGCTCAGTGATAGCTTGAGAAAAACGAAAGAACGCAAACTATTGTCAATGTGAAGTAGCTTTAAGTTTGCACAAATGATATACCATTCACAACCGTATACCTCCTTTCGGAATTAGGTCACACGCTCAGACTTTGTCAATAAAACTAAGGGGGTCACTAGACTGTATTGCTTTCCAATTTCACTCACACTTTCTCAAAACTACGCTACAGTTACGATAACAACAACAACAACAACAACAACACTGCAAGCAGAGACAGCTAACAATGAATTCTTTGCCTTTGCTTGCAACGCTAGATAGATAGGAAATTCGCATGACAGGTCGTAAAGCTTTTCGTTGTAAGTTTATTAGGTACGTAAGAACAAACACATCACAGTAATGCCTACGGTTTATTCCTTACATTAGTCTTCCTAATGGATTCGTAACTTCCTTTCTTCTTCCTATTATGAGCTGAGTTTGAAACAAACTTTTAGGGAGTTTCCAATTCAAGTATATATGGGGAAAACATTTGAAATTAGAGGCATGAAATAATATATATAGAAAAAGTTACAGATGCAAGGATAGAACAATATGGAAATCAGCTAGCAATCATTATTATTCATGATTACTCATGCAAATCGACATTTGCTCTCATTTAGATTGTAGAAGCCCTATCATATTGAAGAAATCTTCCTGTAGGCAATACAGCTAAGAAGGCGTATGGTATTTGAAGTTTACTTTCGAAAAGGGAGTATATATGGACCTAGTGTTTGAGGCCGGCCGGTGAGCCGGCCGGTCGGCCACCGGCCTACAGCAGTTTGTAGTGCAGTTATTATATAACTGCTAAGATATTTATTTTCGGATGTCATCTTAGAAAAATAGCACAGTATAGCATAAAAAATTAGCAAAACTATAGTCTAGCAAACTTAAACTGGACCAAAAGAGTGAATTTTGTGGAGAGTTTATAATTCAAGTTAGCTATGACAATGTATATATTTTCTGAAAGCTCAGAAATCAGAGATTTCAAAAATTTTAAAAAATTTTAAAATTTTAAAATTTAAAATTTCATAAATTTTAAAAACGGTAGGAAAAGAAAGAATAAGCGAGAAGCAGTCGAGTTTGGTATCAAATTAAAGGTCTCGTTCAGGAGAACAACTAACTTTAAGTCTAACTTTAAAGTCTAACTTTAAGATAAAAACGAATTTAAAAAGGGGGTCTGGGGGTTACAGCCTCCAGCAAAAGCTAGGTGATTCCGGAAAATTCAAGCTTGAAAATTTATTTTTTCGAGCGATTTAGCAAAGATTTTGGGTTATTCTTGTGCACTTTGGTGTCTAAACAGGTTATGTACGTATTGTATGTAAGTACGTATATCCACGACTCTGTTCAACAAATGCATATATATACTTCAGAGTTTTTATCATCTTACTATAGTCTAGCAAACTTAAACTGGACCAAAAGAGGGAATTTTGTGGAGAGTTTATTATTCAAGTTAAGTATGACAGTGTATATATTTTCTGAAAGCTCAGAAATCAGAGATTTCAAAAATTTTAAAAAATTCTAAAATTTTAGAATTTCAAATTTCAGAAATTTTAGAAACTGTAGGAAAAGAAAAAATAAACGAAAAGTAGTCGTGTTTGGTATCAAATGAAAGGTCTCGTTCAGGAGAACGCGAAAGTAGTAATAGGTGAGCACCAGGCGTAGCGCCTGGGGGAGGAGGAGGAGGAGGAAGAGGCTGGGAGGCTCAAGAGGCTCTGGGGGAGGAGGAGGAGGAGGAAGAGGCTGGGAGGCTCGGAGGCTGGGAGGCTCAAGAGGCTCGGGGGGAGGAGGAGGAGGCTGGGAGGCTCAAGAGGCTCTGGGGGAGGAGGAGGAGGAGGAGGAAGAGGCTGGGAGGCTCGGAGGCTGGGAGGCTCAAGAGGCTCGGGGGGAGGAGGAGGAGGCTGGGAGGCTCAAGAGGCTCTGGGGGAGGAGGAAGAGGCTCGGAGGCTCAGCTGTAGCTTCTCAGAGACCGGAACCATGGCTGACCCATGCTTAAATTTAAAAATTCTCTATTTTAAGCGGGAAAAATTTATCTATAAGGTTTTCGACCATGTAGCATTCAAATATGAGCTTAGTTTTTCTCTCCAACCTGAGCTCCGCTCTGTACGTGGCTAACAATTTGTGATGAAAATGCAAAGTTTGTTTATTTGAGGTTGGTTGTTAGTATTTTATGAAAAGAGAATTTAAAATTCTCTAGCCAGAGTAATTGGCGGAAAATGTTTATTTCAAGCAATATACAGCAGGGTTTACAAGTGACTACATATTACAAGGTAAGTCAGATATACAGCAGAATTTAGTTAATGGTTGCAGTCATAATGATTCCACGGTGTAATGAGCCATTCGGGAACAGTCCATCGTTTACAGGGGTGGTTTCCCAACCATTCCGTAAAATCCACCGATCGAACGTCGCAGTCCAGAGGCCCCAGCGCATATGCAATGTCAATCCTGGCGGTTTCCATAGATTCGAATATTTCCTGACCCTGTAGTTGAAGTTTCCGTAGACGTGAGTAAACCTTCCAGGTAACGCCCCTCTGTAATGGCTGATCTGGTCCAGGCAAGATCATCATGAGGTCGTGCTGTCCAGATTTCCGCAGTGCCTCTCGAAATAAAATCGAGGCATTCGCTCCGTGTCGATTAAGTGTTGCTATAATATCCATATTTCTTTCATGGTCAGGCGTCCGACGCCTGAGGTCCTCCGCCACGTTGGGAGAAAGTAATCCCACTTCCAATAGATAATCCAATACAGGCTCAGCCTTCATGTCGTTGCAAAATAATACTAAATTGTCGTAAACAAGATCCATAATTCCTAAATCAAAAATGAAAGAGATTATTGCAAGTATCGACAGATTTGTAATGCCAAGTACTAAGTACTAGGCGGAACCTCCGAAGAGGTTTGTAGTTTCCGTCAGTCAGCGTTCATCCGTAGTTCAATCGTATCCATCCGCAGAATCCGCAGCTTCCTGTTCAGGAACGTAGAACAGAAAGAACTCAATTGCAGTCTTCTTATGAAGAATGTGGGCCACAGTCTGTTTGGGAAAGTCCCTCACATCAGTCAGTCCAATGGGCACCAGTGTTCCAGTTCCGTTGTTGACAATCATAGAGACTTTACGTTTGCCTCTCAAGAGATTGCTTATCCGAGTGATCCAGGTTTCGCTGTCCATTGGGACACGGTCATCAATCTGAATCCATTTCAAACCAAAGTTAGACTCTTGGTGTTCATATGGTTCAATCATTTTAGTAGCTTTATGTAAGTTTATTCAATGTCTGAATACCTTTATATTAAAATACCAATCCCTTTTATTAATTTCGTTGTTCCTCAAGTTAAGCTACTTACTATTTGATGTGAATGGCCGTTAGATGAAGTTGTGGACGGCCTTGAAACCCTGACGACTGAAACAGTCCTGTCTTGGTCACCCAGTCCTTGTATAGGATATGAGAGCAGGAATCTGATATCAGTAGAAACATCAGGCTATCTTCAGTCCAATCCGGGAAGTGAGCCACCAGAAAGCGCTTCACATTGGATCCATCAATCAAATCATTTTCCATGGCACCGATGGTTGCTTCCACACATCGCATTCTGTTGGCATCGGCAGCGTAATCTTTGCTTATTTCAAATTCCATCTTTACTTTTCTAGCTTTAATTTTGTTTATAATATTGAAATGAGCGTCTTCCTTTTATTAATTTCCATCTACAAATTCCAACTAAGATGTTAGCCTTTAGGCAAATAGCCAGTTAGGCGGATGTTTTAGCCATTTAGGCGGATATTTTTTACAATTTTTTAATATTTTTTATACAATTCTTTTCTCTTTTCATTTTTTATCCTTTATTCGTTTATTTACAACAATTACATTACATACTACAATACAAGACAAGTCAGTTTACTCATTAAAAGTTAAAAAGGTTTCCTTCAGTTGGTGGGCTCGGTGACGGGCACATTGAATGTTCTTCTTGGTGAATCGCATTCTTTTGTGAGTTCCACAGCAGGGGACACCCTCCACACATGGCATGTTGGGAAAAGCAGGGTAGTCCAGATGATAACCGGCATCGTACAGCCCGACCTTCAGCTCAGCCAATGAAAATGCCTGCACCAGCAATTTGTGCTGGGCAGTCCCTTTGGTGATCACCACCTTTGCCCCTTTCTGTTGAATGACCGCACAAACCCTGGCCAGAACCTCCATTTTCGTTGCCAGCTGTGGTGAGTCCACCCAGTTCAGTCCGTTCATCGATCTGGCCCGATAAAATGAAGCCTTCTGCTTTTCAGTCAACGAGTTGAATGCCACTGGAGCCCGGGTCCTATAGGTTTCTTCATAGGTACCACCATCAGGGAACAGCACCAGGACCGAAACCTCCATCACCACCTCCCCCATTTCATGAATCCCATCAGAAACCACCGTTACAAAGGCAACAGTAAAGCTAGCCATAACAAACCAATTCAGAGACAATAGCAATTCAAACTGAAAACTTTAAACGTTTATAATGCCCTCATTTGAGTTTTTAAAAGTCACCTGCCGTTTTACACCTGCTGTTTTGCACCTGCCCTTAAAGTTTAAATTTCAATTGAACTTAAATGAGGGAGCAAGTCATACATGCTGACGTAATTATCACTAGTGTCCATGACCTCTACCTCAGATGCCATAGTGTTCATGACCGCTACCTCAGTAGCCATTGGACTAGTGTCCATCATTTCTACTTGACCATTGTCCACTCTGGTCTGGTCACTATGTACCTCATCCAATTTTGATTTCAAATTTAGCCAATCCTGTTCGTTAAAATGAACAGGAACTACCAGCAACTCCTTTACTCTGGGAGCATATACAGCTAAATGAGTAAAGCTGATGCCAGTAATTGCCATTTGGCCGAGAACTTGAGCGTAGTAGTTGTGCTCCTTGCGTAAAACATACAGACCATTTACTACTTTTAAGTAAAAACTAGTTCCGCGCTCTAGTCTGATTTGTGTAATTGAACGAGGGGTAGGGTGGGTATCGTACAAACACTTAACCTCTAGCAACCATGGTTTGGTGCTAGAATCAAACTTATTGACAACAACTCCATCCGGAGAAGCACCTAGATAAGGCGCCCATTCAGGAACGCAGAGACCTACGTCATAAATACAGATATCCACATTGTAGGTATCTTGCATAAATTTTATGTAAGCTCGTTTCGCATTTATCTCTTCTTTAATGCCAACCAGACAAGCTGCTGGCATTTTAGTGGTCTGAAACTCTAGGTTCCCTTTCCTACGAGCGATTCGACCAAACTGAGAAGCCGTTAATCGATTCATTCTCATTTCCCACCAAAAAGGATTTTCACGCTGACCTAGAGTACTTATTGCTATTTGCTTATCAATTAATGATTTCATTTGCACCATAAAGGTCGGATGTTTTTCATTTTCTTGCAGCTTTTCTTTTCTGCATTTGCAGCTTTTCTTTTCTGCATTTTTTTTTTGCAGTTTTTTCTTTTCTGCTTTTTTTTTCTGCAGTTTTTCTTTTCTGCTTTCTTCTGCAGTTATTCTTTTCTGCTTTTTTTCTGCAGTTTTTCTTTTCTGCTTTTTTTTTTCCTGCAGTTTTTCTTTTCTGCATTTTCTGAATGCTTCCTTGTTTTTTGCATTCACTTTTTCTATATACAAATTATATACAAAGTCAACAAGGGCAACACAAAACAATTACTTGAGTTCATCACGTATTTTCATCAAGTTTTCACCATGAACGTTGCGTCCTTTCCAGTTTCTTCTGTCTTCGACACCATCTTCATTGATTGCCATTCCAATTCCAAAGAATTTGTCGTATTTAGATGCCTCGGCCAGGGTTGCACTGCCTGTTGACACCAGTTTGTCCCGAGCTGCCTTGTTCTGCCCAAACTTTGCTCTTAGAGCAGTTAGCATCACATCTTCCGCAGCCTTCCTCCATTCAGCTTTATCAAAGGCCTTGATGTCTTTAGCCAGTTCCTTGCACCGACTCGGTGCCCAGCATTCCAGAATCTTCTTATAAGCATCGTGGTCATTGAAGTACCATGCCTTCCGAGACTGATAATATTGTTCTACAGTCTGGTAGAGGCGACCATCGATGAGAAAAGGCAGCCGGTAAAAGTTCGAGAAGGTTGAGTATCCAGTGAAGAATAGGTAGATATCTCCATCCGGTTGTTGAATAAATCGTTCATGACAATCAGAGTTCTGCATGATGATGACACAACTTTACTGTAAGACTGACAACAATAGACTAACTCACTCAATTGAGTTTCAATTGACCCCTTTTCAAAATCACTTGGCGTCGGTTTAGACCTCCTGCTGTGAAACATCTGCCACTTGGCCTCAATAGTTTTCTACATTTCACTCGACCTCCTGTTGCGAAACACCTGCCACTTGGCGTCGGTTATATTCCTCAATCTCCTGCTGCGAACTTGGCTTCAAGAGTTTTCTAAATTTAATTCGACCTCCTGCTGTGAAAACATCTGCCACTATAGATAATCTATGTGCATTTGTATATACGTATGTTCCAATACAAATTCAAGATCGAATTCACTTAACTTTTCAACAACAGTTGCCCCATTCAAGCAATTACGAATATAGAAAAGTTTTGAATCTTCATCAACAATCAATAATAATTTTAGGGGAACATCTTTACGAACAGTTTGTAAAATATCATCAAAGGTACGAAACAAATACACAACTCTTGCACCCCATAATTTATCCGCTTTTGGAATATCTAATCCAATACTTGCTCGAAGTCTTCGAGCATCTAAATTATCCCAAAGAATCCTATATCCTGTTGAAGGAATATACTCCTCTGGGTTTGTTCGAGTAAAATTCTGGAAACACATTACCGCATTTGATTGCGTTGGCAGGGGTGCAAGAGTGACATTTAACAACAGTTGCCCTTGTTTAAACAGTACAATCAAAACACTCAATATAAATATCAAAATAAATATAAATACTCCAAATTTACCGCGTTCTTCCCAACGCGAAATAATATTTATGTACATTTTATATGTATAAATGTTACGGTAACTGATCGATCGTCTGCAAAAAGTCTAGCAAAGTTTGTAGTATTTACAGCGCCACTTAATAAAATACTTGTCTGGAATGAATGAAAGTGTTCGTCTTCAAAAATAAATACCAGCTTATCTCTTGATTCCGTAGCTTGCAGTAGCGAGTTTAGAAAATCTCTAATATTCTTCTCTCCCAAGTTTTGGCAACTTGTAGTTAAGCTGTACACAGAAAATGTTAGTCGCGAGCAATCAACCCCGAGAGTTGAAACAGGAGTTACCATTAAGGTATCCATTCGTAGTATGATTTAATAGCTTGTTTGTGTCTTTTATTAATTTCAGTTCGTGAAATTGCAGCTTTAGGGACGCCGAGCTCTTTTAACAATTTTGCAAACTTTGGTGCATCTAAGGGCCTTAATTGCTTAATATGATTAGGTGTAACAAAATACTTGACAAGATCGAGCAAATGTGAGCCCTTCTCATTAGTAGGTGGGTACAAAATCCTTTGGGACGAATCCAACTTTACGTTTCCTTCTAAATAGTGCAGCAAAATTCTGGCTTTATTTCTGTATTGTTTTGGTAAAAGATCCGCTAAATTTTGTAATGTTTCAGTGTTGGATTCAACAATTTGATACTGAGTTGAAGTTTGAGGAGCTGTTGTACTTCCTTGGGATGTCAACAGTTTTTGATACACAGTTTCCGGTATCACTACCATTCGTTGCGCCATCTATATAAACGTTTCCAGAAACTTTAGTGCTGGTTCTAACAAAAATTTTAGCAAAAGAGGATTTCTTTTGACTATTGCAACTTTGCGACTATCTGGTACCTTTTTATTTGTTAAAAGTTCTACTAGTTTATTGTATCGTTTCAGTTTTCTTTGCTGTTGGGGAGTTAGGGGTACTCGACCATTTACAACGTTAAGAGCTACTTCAGATATTGCTTTTATTAAACTTTTCCTTGTAGTACTAAGCATCACCGAAATCACTTTAGGCTGCGCTTCTGCGAGTACATGCAAAAAGTGAACGTTAGTTTTTACTATTGTCGACATTTTCGTTTGAATGTTAAGATGTTAGTTTCTATTTATTACCTTTAGGTAAATATAAGTAATGCTGTTCTCCCGGAAATATACCTTCTTTAACTCTAAATCGTGGATCGGTGGTTGGTTTTAAGTCCAAAAGCAAGTAGCCGAAAGGCTTGGACGTAGCTTCGGCAAAAGCTTCTGGTAGAAATTTGGGTTGATTTGGGAAAATTTGTTGTCCTAGGCGACTTATAATTTGTGCATCTCTAGGATTGGGGAATAGCACAATATAGTGTGCGTTACGTGTGATAGTTCTTAGATATTTTGATTCATGATAAAAATTTTGCAACACTAAAATTATTGAACAGTTGGCGTGACGACATTTCGTAAATAATGCCGGCAATCTTTTATCGTTTTCCAGTTCAAACATTAAATCATCAAGAACTATCAGCGTGTCGCCGTCGCTACTGGTTACTGTTTCTACCAAATCTGTTGGTATTCCCTGTATCATTTCAATATTAGGTACTTTGCTAAGTAAGACTTTATAAAGATCTTGAAACATAGAGTACAAGTAGAAAATTTTGTCAAAAGGTTTATTGTGTATCTCAGATTGGTTCTCCAAAAGCTTACTTACAAAGACAGATTTTCCGCTACCTGTCACACCCGAAACTATCATTGTATAAGGTTGTAAAAGCGCCATAGTGTTTGTTTATTTGTGATATTTCTGCTCTTTTATTAGTTTCTATTCAGTCCAAGTAGGATTGCGCGAGCTATCTATATGAAGCATAGTGTCAAATTCTCCAATCACCAATAGTGTCACCGCTGTATAAAGCGGTTTCTTGAAGTCCAACTTTACTCTCAAGTTTCCTTGTTGTGTAGGATTATTGTATTCGCAAAAGGCTGCTTGATCTTTAGTGCAGTCTATTGCAAAAATTCCGTACCCACCCTCAAAATCTTCCAAACTCAAATCCAGATTTGGATTTTCTCCAGTGACACCCATCAAGGCATACATGAAAACTCTGAGTTTGTCAAAATTGTCCTTATCGTAAGTCAAGCTCGCTGCTTGAGGTAAACTTTGGTCATTAACGTATACGCTTAGTGTCCCCAAGTGGTACAACTTAAAATCAAAAGGGTTGCTGAATATTTGCGCATTGTACGCACTGCTGTCAATCATAAACAAGAAAATCCGTTGGGGAAGGTTACCGGTGAATACTGTCCATTCAGCGTTTTGATCATTTTGCGCTAAGGCCCGGGCTTTACCGATGTATCGGGTAGTGGGATAGTGGAAACCTTTCGAATTTAGCAACTTATCGTAAGCCGTAATGGCAGGCTGCGTCAATTTCACTCTTGGAACATAAAGTTTTGCGTCTAGTACTTTAATTTTATATGTTAAGCGTTCTAGTTGGTCGAACAGGGCAAAAGACGAAGGAGTTCGTAGAAATCTAATTGTAATTTCCGTTTGGCAAGGAATTAACCTACCAAATTTTCTAATGTCACTCATTAAAGGTAACAACAGTTCTAACTTTTGGGATTTGTCAATTAGTTTATGTCTCTCTTCCATCGCTGAATTCAAAATATAACGTTTTGGTTTTTTGTTTTCAGTAGTACTGACCTGGTCAGTAGTAGTAGTAGTGGCTACTTCTTTTGTTTCCTCTGCAGAACGCGGTATGTAGTGTACACTTAAAGTTCCCGCTGGATCTTTAATCCAGTTTATAAGTTTGAGGGTAAATGCATCCTTTGGTTCAAATAAAAGATAGCGCAAGTAGCATAGCCAAGGGAATATTACTTGATCGGTAGTGATACGTTGATCGCTAATATAAATTTCGCAGTTTGCGAAAATTGCATAACCAAATAAATTTATGGGCGCAACAAAATTATCTTCAGTTAGCTCGGTGTTATCATTTTTCAAAACTTGTAACTTTATGTAGAAAAATGTTTGATCCAAGTCTATAAAAGCATCTGTTTTATCAAGTCGAAAGTCTAAACTAGTTAAATCATCTCGCGGTAAACTTGTGTAACATGGAATTTCTAGAATTTGAGAAGACTCAATTGCCTGCTGTACATCGGGTAATGTCGTATAGTCTAAAGACTCGACACTGCAAGCTCGAAACAAATTAGATTTTTTATTCATCGTCTACGTTTGCGTCTTGTTACTTTACGTTGACGTTTAGTGCTAGACTTTCGCTTCCTTTTATTAACTTTACCAACTTTGCTAGACTTTCTTCTACGCTTTTTAGTACCAGTTGTACCAGGGAAAAGCACTGTACGTTTGCGAAATGCCATTTTTAGCTTCGGTAATACTCTATATACTACACTTTATGCTATTCTTTCTTCCTTTTTATTAATTTTCCTAAAGTGAAGCTGTAGAACGACGACTCCACCATGAAACTTTACAGGTTGGAGCAACAAGTTGAGGAATTGAAAACGCAAAGTGGTCAATTCCGTTTCCAACAACTCAACATATTCCGTAGATGCCATTGCTTGCCTTGGCATAAATGTATGCAGCAATGGTAAAGTAGTATTATTAACAATCTGTGGCTTTACAAAGCTAGCAACAACGAAAAGTACTTGTCTCATATAATCTAAATCAATTGGTTTCGAACCAACTGTCTGTCCGGTTTCGATTCCCAGAACGTGAGAGAATGGGGCCGATACTGTAACTTGTTTGTCGCTAATAATTTTTACGACATTGGCAGTCGAAAGCTCTAATTTAACGTCAGCAGTACTTAATAGCTCATTTAATTTCTCTATTAAGTCAGATTCATTGTCAGAGAATCCGCCAGGCACACTAATCTTTTCACCATCAACTACGAATTCACCACTGGGTATATTCTCCCAGCCTTTAGTTAGCGTACATTTCGTAACTCCGACTTCAAAACCTTCCACTTTAAGTGCCTTTGGCAAATTTACAGAAGGGTAGTCGGTATTAATAGTCAAATTTACGTTAAAGCTAGACATTTTTGTCCAATCTTTAGTAACTACCGCGTCTTTTATTAATGAGAATACCGCTTCCGCGTAGCGAAACATATTCTCAACTGAATTAGCGCCGGTAATGATAGCTTTTCCAGTATGAAAAATATTTGCGGTGACACTTGGTGCTAGAAACACACGAACACCTCCTCTTTCAATGAGTTGTTCGAACCTGTACTTGGCACGTACGTGCTCGGCCAACGCTGTCAAATCAATGTGACGATGTGCATTGCAGCAAGCGACAACGTTCTGCAACGCAAACGTAGGTGCAATCAGTGGGTAACCGAGTCTACGCAAAAGTACTGTGCAATATTTAATTGCTTTATGCACTTGACACAAACGATTAGCTCCTACTATAGTGGCTTTGCCAGTACTAAATAGAAGAAATGTAACATATTTACCACCTGCAACAAATTTCCACTTAAGACCACGAAAACGTGCCGGTGTGTATTCAGTGTTTTTAAACTTTTGATTAATTTTGGTTAAATCTAACGAATGATTAAAATTTACCGTTCCTTGCAAATTCGTAATATACCATTCCGGCTCAGTAGTGTTAG
Source organism: Trissonchulus latispiculum (assembly GCA_030248195.1). NCBI lineage: Eukaryota > Metazoa > Nematoda > Enoplea > Enoplida > Ironidae > Trissonchulus > Trissonchulus latispiculum. Next base: position 4,184 of record JASAND010008940.1, on the reverse strand, counting down.
AATATGCGTATAAAATCATCATAAACACCTGCCGCTCACGAATTTAAATTTACAACATCTGACTCAGGAACCCAACTACTTGCAGAAGTAGGGTACCCAAGCCATTTAACTAGGTACTCCGTACCTCCTCGTACCTTGCGCCTCTTTAAAATTCGCTCAATTTTATAAGTAGCATCTGGCGTTTTTTGAATTTTCTGAAGTTCCTGCTCATAAAAAGTACCGACAATAATTTCACCGCTACTATCTTTCAATCGATAAACTGGATATCGTCTTGGCAATGCTTCAACAATTGCAAAAATTTCTTCAGTCCAATTTGGTGTGTAGCCTTTAGCAAAAACATTTTTCGCCTTCTGGATTCGAACCAAATCACCTACTTTAAACTTAAACTTTTTGGGAAAAGTTTCTCTGGTAGGAGGGTATAAATTTTTCTTAACTTGTTTCACGTTATCCTCATTAACGTCTACAGGTGCCATTTTTATACTACGATGTTTTGAATGGTTATAAGAATCAACAATGTCTTGCAATACATCGACATAGCGCCAAGTGTTGTTATGAGTCAAGTATCTATATAGTCGTGACTTTAAAGTTCTAATCAATCTTTCAGCCATTGCTGCTTTTGTTTGGGGATTTCTGCTAACATAAAAATTTATACCTTCCTTTTTCATCATTTCCTGCACATACTGATTATTAAATTCTGTTCCGCAATCTGTATTAAAGTTTTGTGGTTTGCGAGGTTTAGACCTTTGGAGCACCGAAACTATAGCTTCTCTAGTAGTATCACCTTTCTTGTTTTTTAAAGGTTCAATCCAGGCGAATTTTGAGAACCCATCAACCACGACTAATAGATACTTGACTCCGTCATTCCACTTGCTCAAAGAAATCATATCTGCAAGATCTGCCTGCCATAAGTCGTCGATTCCCGACATTTCGTAACGATTCCTAGGAAACCTTCGCCTAGTAGGTTTATGAAGAGTATACGCATCCTGAGTTTCTAGCCACTCTTCAAGCTCATCCCGAGAAATTTCAAGCTTTCTATGCTTAGCCTGACTTAATAAAGGGTTAATACCACCTAAACTTCCCACTAGACGTGGAGTAAAGTAGATATCTGTAAGAGTTTGGTTCATTTTATTGTATATGAGTGTAAAATTGTCTGCTTTTTATTATTTTAAGTAGTTATTCGCTGCTCAAGTTTGTATCTTTTACTATATACAATCAATTTACATCATCAAAGTACAGTTCAAAGCTAATTGTTTTCAAATGTCAAGGGGCTCGGTAGAAACGTGGTCTTCTGCCACGATTCGTTTAGGGTAGAAATAGGACAGACTGTCTCTGCGCTGTTCGTATGCCACCACCCCGTTGTTCTTGACCATGAATCCCCGATTGACTCCGCCCTTCTTGACTTTTTCCTGCAGCACCTCCCAAAACATCTCTCTGGTGACGTTGTTCTTTTTCGAAAGCCCTTTGGTAGAACATTTGGGCTTGGCGTTGGGGCCATTCTTCCATCCGAAATACGTTTTGCTGCAGAGGGCTATCATCCCATCTCCCTTCCACTCCTCCTTAAACAGCCCTGGGGTTCGTTGGTCGAATTCAGAGAGAGCTAGGAAATTGCCAGAGAGTCGAAGGTACTCCGGGTAGCTACCGCTTTTGAATGATGTATCCGTTAAGCTAGTCCCGGTCATGGCAAAGTACATGGAATCGGTATCCATTTGAATCAGCTGGAAATGATTCGGGACTACCTTTGCCAAGAAGTCGTAGTAGAATTCCAGCATCCGCTTCTTCGCGTGGGAATAGACAAAGAAAGCGATCAAATTCGGGAGGTTGAAGATGACCTCTTTCTTTGCCATTGTTACTTCATAGACTCCGTTGGCAATTTCCTCTTTTCCACGAAAGCGGCCCTCATTCGTAAGCTTTGCCGCTTCCCGCTGGCTCGCGAAAAGCAAATCTTCGTGCTTTTCAACGTCCATGCAGCACTTGCCATAGTACGAGTTTCCTAGCAACTTCCAGAGCTCTCCCTTCATTTTCAAGGCTGGGTCTCGATCAGCATTTCTTCTGTGCTGGGCGATCTCGTCTTTTAGGTGACTGAAGACATTCCTCCCAGCTTCGAACTCGATGGCCTGGTAAACTCGGGTCACCACCAGCCCCAACTCTAGGTAGTACTTCAGGAGAGGCGTGGCAAGAATGATCTTCTCCCCGAAGTAGCTAGAAATTAATGCACGTCGCGGTTTCTTAAGCAGGCCGTTTTCCTCCGCGTATGCGCGCATCGTAGGTCCAATATCCTCCAATCCAATCTCGGTATTTTTGAAGATTGGTGGGAACTCCTCAAACTGCTTTCGCAGCTGTGCATTCCAGTTTGGGACCTGTATGTCCACCTCCAACAAGCCAAAGAAGTCCCCTTCCCGAACACTGGCAATGATGTCTCCGGTTGACTTTGTTGCCTGCTTCTGCCTTTTCTGTCTGCTCCATTTCTTGTATTCATCGTGCTGCAGTTCATGATAGTACTTGGCGTGAAATTCGCACTCGTACATTCGTATATACTCAACATTCAGAGATGTTAAGTAGTCTTCCATTTTGGCAGTGCGTTCAGCTCTCTCACGCTTCAAGTCCGGGTCCATAGTTGTGGTAAGCGCACAATCATGTCCATGGAAGTAACAACCATGGAACTGCAGGACAACCGGCTTGTTGAAGAGTGAACAATGAGGGATGTATCCATCCACTCGATACACCGATTTCCCGTTGTAGAATGCCTTTTGCCCTCCATTGAAGGCATGTTGAATTCTAATTTCTTCATCAATGCCGAGATTCATTGATGTGCGCATATGCAGATCGAGCGCTTGCTGATACAGGAAATACAGTTCCTTTCGAGAATGGTTGTATTCGAAAGTTGTCTTGAGTGTCCTGCTCATATTGTGCTCCACAACTGCATCAAATCGTTGTTTAGCGATGGCTAGGGCCTCGTCACCGTGGTGGGGTAGTGATTTTGCATTAACCTCTTTCCCTATATCGTTCTCTGTCGCCGGGGTCCATATCCTGAATAGTCCTGTTGGCATTTCTTTGCACATTGAGTCCAGGTATAGGGCGTTGGCGTCGTAACCCACAATGGACTGAACTGGATTATCCCCAATGTAGGTTTCGCCAACAATGTGCATTCGGTGAAACACGATTGAAGGACCGCCAACGAAATTGTCTCTAATAAGGTGTTGTAGGTGCGCAGTATCTTTGTTCCACAGAGTAAAGATGGTATCTTGGGGAACGTGGCGCACCAGGTCGCGTAGGGCAACGCCTGGCAAAGATATGGCTTCCTTGAACATGTCGATGCCGATTTCCATAAACAGCACCCACATTTTATGGATGGCTTCCAAAAAGGGTACAACGTCGAGATTGTTATACCAAATCAGCATCTCCTTCATGTTCCGAAAGCCTTCTCTCTGCCAGGTTTGCACAACTTCTTCATATTCTTCGTCTGAAATTCCAGTCTGCTTCAGCTCCGAGTAGAAGGCTTCCTTGGGTGGTAGCTGCTCTTCCTCCAGTTTCTGTAGGGAAGTAAACCATTCGTATGGAAACTTTCCCTTCTGCTGTTCCACTTGAAATGATTTGAGGAAGCCTTCGTAGCTAGTGCCAGCAGCCAGGTAGTTGCTCATATCAAGGAAGACCATCGACGGCGTACTGATGGCGAGATACGCATGGCCTTTCTTGATAGCATAGTGAATCTTAGTTTTGCTACGCACCAGGTGTGGGACAAAGTACTGCTTCACGAGGTTCAGGTCGAATTTGGCAGAGTTAAAGCCAATGACGGGCAGCTGACTGATGTACCGGTCAAGTCTACCAAATAGCTTGACCCATAGTCTTGACTCTGCTGCCCTGTCCTCCAAGTCATTGTCCTGAACGCCATTTTTCCTGTTCTCCTTCACCTGTTGTTTGAGTTCCTGATGTTGATCCGCTTTCTGTTTAACTGTATCGTAGATGGTGCCGTAGTACTGCATCATGATGTTTCTTGCTGCAGTACTGATGGGTTCGATGTGATTGAAGAGGTCTTTGACAAGCTCCATGGGGTCCCCGTTACTGAGGAAACATCGTGGTGCTTCATGGCCGGGCACATTAGACGCGACGCTGACCGAAGCTGGCACCAAACGTTTAGTTAGCCTCAGTTTCCCCGATGGCGATGATTCGTCGAGTTCTTCGAAATA
>JASAND010008939.1:0-19039 GCA_030248195.1 Trissonchulus latispiculum | reverse complement strand
TTATCATTATGCCACCCACAAAAATTGGCCCCACCGACCTGTGGATGGGTGCCCCACCCCACAGGTGGGTCCGGTGTGGGTCAAAAATGAAAATCTTCAAAAGTGGTCAAGTTTGGTATCAAACGAATAGCACCTTGGCGAGGCGATCAACTTTTGTCATTATGCCACCCACAAAAAGTGGCCCCACCGACCTGTGGGGTGGGTGCCCCACCCACAGTGGGTCCGGTGTGGGTCAAAAATGAAAGTCTTCAAAAGTGGTCATGTTTGAGGTATCTAATGAAAGGCCTTTGATGAGGTGAACAATTTTTGTCATTATACCACCCACAGAAAGGGGCCCCAGCAGCCTGTGGGTGGGGGCCCCACCCACAGTGGGTCCGGTGTGGGTCAAAATGAAAGTCTTCAAAAGTGGTCATGTTTGGTATCTAATGAAAGGCCTTGATGAGGCGAACAATTTTTGTCATTATACCACCCACAGAAAGTGGCCCAGCAGCCTGTGGGGTGGGGGCCCCACCCACAGTGGGTCCGGTGGGGTCAAAATTGAAAGTCTTCAAAAGTGGTCAAGTTTGGTGTCAAATGAAAGCCCTTTGACGAGGTGGTCATGTTTTGTGATTATACCAGCCACAAAAAGTAGCTCCACGGACCTTTGGCTGGCGTGGGTCAAAATTTGTCTTCAAAAGTGGTCATGTTTGGTATCAAATGAAAGCCCATTGCATTGTTCAAGCTCCTTATCTGCGTTAGCTCACTGCTGGAAGAGGTAGCTTTACAAATGACAGAAGGACAAGTAATAAAAATGCTCCTCCGGAGCATGAAAAACGTAATATGGGTAGTGGTGAGGTTGTAAATCAAGAGAGGACTAGTCTTAAAAATGCCTAATATGGGGCTAGGTTTAAAAAAGAAGAGACTAGGTTGTGGGCGAATTAATATAGGCACAGCTACGCCGAGCAACCCATATTCGCTGGCTTTCACGCTTCGCCATTTCGATTGTCATATACAAAGCAATTAATGTCAGTCAATAAATACAATTTCAGCAGTTACATATAAATAAACTATATAGTATATAATTTGGTTGTGCTGGACTACGACTAGCAACGAGAAAAAACCGAGGCTATGATTGTAACGCTAACGGTTGAATAGAAATAGAAGATCGCCGGAGAGAGTCCTGATCCTGAAGTTATTGTTGAAATATGTTCTTTTCTTATAAATGGTTAAAACGCTCAGTAGATAAATATTCAGAGTTTATCGAAAGAAATGTCTGCTTCCACTAAAACTCGTTTATCATAGTCGTATATTATTTACCTACCGTAACTACTGGTACGTATCATAGGGGTCGCGGCAGCGACCCCTATAATATGTGTGAAAAGTGGCTGGAGACAGTGTAAAATAAGCTGCGCAGAAGCTGCGCAAAATCCTGATCAGATCCTGCGCAGATTTCATGCGCAAATTGTAGAGCACATCGAGTTTAGTATGTCTGTGAAGTTTCAGCCCCGTATCACTTACCGTTAAAAAGTTGCGCTCCGGACCGGTTATGGCGGCGATGTTTTTTTTCCGGTTTCTCCTATTTGATGGTTGTATTGTACATAATGTTCGCCGCTTTCACGTGATCTGCAGCGGTGGGCCAACCTAAAGGGCTATAGGGTCTAGTAGTACCCTAAAGAATTTAAGAATCGCAACTTTTTGCGCCGCAGCTGCGCCACAGCGCCGCAGTGGCGCCGCAAAGTCGGCTCATAGCGAGAAGTGATCATTTTTGTGGTCGTCACTCAGGTCGAACGTTACGAGCTGGAGCTGATTTCTTTCTATATTCAGAAATTACATATATTGAACTAACTAACGGTCCAGGTTGCGTTTCTCTATCACTTCCCTAGCGACCACGGTGGCCCGTCAAAAATGGCGAAAATTCGAAAAATGAAAAAATCGAAATTTCTCGCTATCTATTCAACTTTGAAAGCTCAAATCTTCCATATAATGGTTTTCTGGCACGGAGAATCGATTCCCGCAGTCAGTTTTACCGTCAGACCCACCCATCTTGCTGGACTGGCTCCACTTTGCCGTCGGAAGGGTCAAGTCGGAAACCGCTTCCTGGAGGTCCATAGTAGGCTTAGCCTGGCCTCTCAAAACTTTGTCTATAGGGGTTTTCTGGTGTGCCCAGCTCATTCCCGGTATCCTTTTTGCCGTCCGACGTACCTATTTTGCTGGGCTGGTTCTACTTTGCCGTCTGGAGGGTCAAGTCGGGAACCGCTTCCTGGAGGTCCATAGTAGGCTTTACCTGGCCTCTCAAAACTTTGTCTATAGGGGTTTTCTGGTGCGCCCAGCTCATTCCCGGTATCTGTTTTGCCGTCCGACGTACCTATTTTGCTGGGCTGGTTTTACTTTGCCGTTTGAAGGGTCAGTCGGGTGGGAGGGTCAAATGGTCGAAAATAAAGTTTCTCAAAAGTGGTCAAATTTGGTATCAAATGAAAGCCCTAAGTGAGCTGAGCAACTTTTGTCATAGAACTGCGTACAAAAAGTGGCTGTAGAGTGCTGTGGTGGGGGTGGGTGGGGACTTAGGCGATTTTGGGTCAAAAATAAAATTTTTCAAAAGTGGTCAAATTTGGTACCAAATGAAAGCCCTAAGCTAGCTGAGCAACTTTTGTCATAGAACTGCATGCTCAAAGTGGCTGTAGAGTGCTGTGGTCGGGTGGGGTGGGGACTTAGCGACTTTATGTCAAAAATAAAAGTTTTCAAAAGCCGTCAAATTTGTGTCAAATTAAAGTTCTAAGCGAACGGAAGAACTTTCGCCATGGAACCATCCACCAAAAGTTGCTGTGTCGGATTTATGCCTTTACTTTCACAACCGGAATTTAAATTATAGACATAGGCCCAGCACACATATTATCCTCTTTTGTGCGGAGCATTTTTGTTACTTGTAATATGTATATAACTTTTTCAGTCCGCGAATATGGGTTGCTCGGCGAAGCTGTGCCCATATTAATTCGCCCACAACCTAGTCCTCTTCTTTTTTTGAACCTAGCCCCATATTAGGCATTTTTAAGACTAGTCCTCTCTTGATTTTACAACCTCACCACTACCCATATTACTTTTTCATGCTCCGGAGGAGCATTTTTATTACTTGTATATCTTCCACAGAGGAAAGCTTTACTTAATTTCTCTCTCTCTTCGTGCAGGCAATCGTCGCTGAGCATATGGTTGGCAGGTATACTGGGCTTTTTCTAGGCGAAAAAAGGGGGTGGGGAGAGTGGGGGGGAGCCCCCCACACTAGTGGGGGGAATCCAAAGTGGTCTAAAATCGCTAAAAACGCAGTAAAAATAGCCTGTTTTCTACATATACTGCTATAACTTTGCTTAAAAGTGCTTAAAAATTGAGTTTGAGTACCAAAATAGACGATTTTTGACCAAAAAATTCCGGCGGAGCCGGAAAAATTTTGCAATTTGACCAAAAATCATTAAAATTTGACATCTTCTGGGCACCTTATAGTGAGTGGGGGGGAGCCCAAAAAAGTGGGGGTGAGTCCGATTGGGGGGGAAGGGGTCGAGTGGGGGGGACCCAAAAAGTGGGGGGCGCCCCACTCCCCCCCAGTAAAAAAGCCCAGGTATATATATAAGGCCTGCCCTCTCCAAGAAGGACACTACCAACCTGGGAGCATCCTAAAGGTCCTTGATTGAGGGGGACGCCCCCAGGATTTGCAAGCGACAGGTGGTAAGGGCCAGGCAGCGAATTAGCAGATGGTCTAGGTCGTCGTCTTCCTCCTGACAAGTTCACAAGTTGGGGAATTGGTGGCACCTATTTGGAACCAGTACGCACGCAGCAAGGGGCAGTGCCCAGCCGCCCGCAGCTGGGATAAGGTGCACCTCTGTCTTCTGGAAAGGCCGGTTTCCAGGTTTTGATGTGGGGGAATGCGGTCGTACAGTCTGTCCACAGTGTGGTGGGAGAAGGATTAGCGCCATTTACGCCTGGCGTTTTTGATGATGAGTGCCTTGGCCGTAGACAGATCAACTGCCACCTCCCGCGGGTCAGAGGAAGAAGTATATATCTTTCTTCATCATATCCACCTCTTCGTTTCAATCTATACCATGTCCATGATGGCCAGGAATCCACTGGAATACCGCCGGGATTCTGATGGTTCTTAACAGCTGCCATATTTCTTGCACCAGGCTACTCTCTGCAGCTGCAGGGCCTTGAGACAGGCGCTGAACAGCAGATAGAGAATCGGTGCAGAGAAGTAGAGATGGATTTGTGGGTAGTACATCCTGGTGTTCGGGCAGCCAGGCTGGGCTGCACTTCATAGCGACCAGTTCAGCTCTGTAGCTGGAACAGTACTTTCCAGAAGGCGTTTTTATAGAGGCTGTCCAGGGTTTTTCAAAACGGCCAGTGGGCATTTTGGTGGGCAAACTTAGGATTAAGTGGACAAATTTAGAGATCGGTGGCCAAAATTACAGAATTTTGCTAGGCGATTTTTAACCTTAATTTTAACTTTGCTTTAATTAATAAGGTGTTTTATTCCTGTCCTTTTCTTTAGTTTGCCTTAAGTAATCTTAGTTTTTTATACAATACAGGGTTCTTATACATATAAAAACATATTAAAACAACAGCAGGGGTCTGGGGGGCGCAGCCCCCCAGAGGCTGAACGAATTTTTCAAATTTTTATATTTTTGCACATGTTTTGAGTCATAGTTTCAATTTTCTGCAGTAGCATTTTTCTTATTTTTATAATTACGAATTTTGCAACATTTCGAGGAGACATGTTTAGAAATAGACAATAAGTGAAGTGAAATAAAGTTAAACAAATTACAATTTAGTAGTGACACAGAAACCTCAGCGGGGGGTCTGGAGGCGGCCCCCCAGAAAAAATTGAAGATTTTTGAAAATCAGCAAAACCGTAATAGAAACGTTCATTTCTTTTAGATCTGTGGTCCAATTTTTCAGTGGGCAAACTGCTGGGCAAATTTAAATTTGAGTGGGCAAACTTTTGGGATGCCCCCAATTTTGCCCAAAAAACCGTGAGGCTGACATAACCTGGTCTTCAGTGCTGTGGTGGGTTCTGAATCCTGCCTGTGCAGAAGGATCCATTCCTTTCCAGTTCGTAATACACCCTGGGAGTCGGCAAGCAACTTCTGCAGTTTCGTTTTCTTTCGCGAGATCCCGCGTGCATTCCGCTGGGTCAGACGGAGATGGTTGTTCGGTTTGGCGGGGTGAAAGGACGGGACAGTTTGACTGGGGTAGGAGGTGGGGGATGGTTGAGGTTGAGATTTTAGTTAGTTGGCTGCAGTGCAGCACTGGGAACAGATATTGTTATGTCTATGAAGGGAGGACATCTATTTCACCTCTGAAATCGTGAGGTTCGCGCTCCGATATTGAAAGCAACGGCCGCATTTACCACACAGAACAGTCCAATACTAAACGACATTTTTGGAGCATCCGGCTCAAGGATCGACCTGGGTTGAGCCAGGGTTCGGATGTATATCGCCGGCGATCAACCAAAGCAGAAGAATGAGAGTCGTCCACGCCGGCGTTTAGAGCCCTCTTCCCGAAAACCCGACGGGACAGGAGGTAAGGGTCGCTTGCTGCAACAGTGGGAGGAAAAGGGACGTCCCAGAGTGGCTCGAGGCTGGTACTCCAGGAGGTGGCCTCCTTTGTTGGGGAGGCCTGGATTGAGGCAATTTTGGGATCCATGGGGACTTGCGGTCCACATGGATACCAAATGGTCACAGAGATATCTCCACCACCACGGAAAGGCTGCCATCGCTGGTGGAATTTACTTAAGTTTCAAATTGTCAGTTGGACTGTCTCGTATTTTGAAGTATATGCGTATATATATACGTATACTGCTGTTGTCAAAAGAAACCTTTAATACGTATATAAATGATTTTAGGGTTACCACTGTTTGGAATATATTGGCTTTGCCTGTTACCCTGATCGTCGAAAAGGGGACGATGAAACAAATTTGATATTGAAAGCTCAATCGGAAGATGTTGTACGTATGTGTATTTTTTATTATGTCAAGCTGTGTATATTGCTAGGATTTTGCCAAGCCCGTTTCATCTCTGATTTAACTTGAGTAAAAAACTACAAACTCAGATGGTTTTCTTGCACGGAAATAGCCATTTAGTGCCTTGCCTAATTGTCTACTTGATATGCAACGTTTACACGTTTCATGTGGATTTCCTTTATTTCCGTATCGCTTTTGAATGGGTATATACCTGCCACAAATTCTACTAATTGTCCGCCTGTTCTCCCAAAAAAATGAATGATAGTGTTTTAATCGTCACTGTCCTGTTTTTAATGTGCACAAATCAAAGTTTTGGACAAATATCCGTGTATTAAAATAGCTTGCAGTTTGTTGTAGCCATTCCTATCTTTTTTTGTTAGTTTAGATTTTCTTATATTCAGGTTTTGTTACACTCAGAATGTAATTGTTTGTCATTGCGATTCTGTATTGTCTAACCATTACTTTTAGGCCAGTGAAATAGTACGATTGGTGTCCTGTGCTTGTACTTCAGTCTTTCGTGATCGCAATCGAGTCACTCGTCAGATCTGCCAGTTCTGTCCGTTGCATCAGTTTTCTCGACTTTGCACTGATCTCGAAGGTATGTTGGTTTCATTAGAAACGTGTAAAATGTTTGTTATTTGCTGGAGATTTTATTCTGGGTCGGGTCTACATGGTTTGCCTTGGTTTAATGCCAGAAGAACAGCTACAAAAGTAAACAGTAGGTGGATATAATACAAAACGATGAGAAAATACAACAAAACACAAAGCCTATCCATCGCTGCCCCCGCCAGTTGCACTATTATTCGTTGTGATGAATGGTGACAGTTATTTCTTATTGCAGGTTTGAATCCGTGGGAGTCCTATAAACTCATTTTGAAAAGGATCAGTCAGCTTAGCTGTGAACATCAGGAGCAAATTATGGTTGCTTACAAGGTTGCCAATGGGATTCCTTTTCCTGATTTAAGAATTTTTATCTGGGAGCAGGGGGTATTGTTAAAAATGTTTTAAATAAAAGGGCAAATTTAGTGTTTTGGCGCATTTTGCTTTATAACTGTATAACTACGTCTATTTGGTGTGATAGGTATGGTTGTTTGTTGTTGTAGGCGAAGTGTGGGGATGGCGGCTTTGGTCTGACCACTGAAGGAGTTCCTAACGATGGCTTTGGCCTTTCTGTAAGTAATGCATTATGAAACGATTAAAGATGCACTGAGGACGCCACTGTTGGGGCCCCTGGTGCATCATCAGAAACGAATAAAGTGTAGGTGGTTTTAAAATTTACATTGCTAATAGTTTAGCTGTTATCCGAATATTTATGACTTTTCCTCGCTTTTTATTTTGATGCTTTAACCAGGTGCCCACTTTTTTTGGCCTGATGTCGCTTTGCGAAGCAAGATTTTGAGGACAAGTGTCTATACAGTGCACATTTAGTCTTCTTATAACTTGTTAGTGCCGATTTGAACCTTTTTCTATGTTTAGTCATGTGTGCAATATTAGTAGTTATTGGCATTACTTGCATGGTCATCATATTTTGAACAGTGCTGGTCCGTAACATTTGCCAAAACAAGCTTTTCTCGTTTTACAATTGTGAAAAACGTTTAAGGTATAAGGACTCGCCTCACCCTGAGACCCCTCCACAATTTCTAAATTGGAAAGTTTTAGTTTGCCTCTCCTTGAAAAACGTTGTGCGAGCTTGTTTAAGGAGCTGATTCCTTTTGGAGACATCAACTTTGAACCATGTTTACTTGTTCATTACTTGGAGTTAAGGAGCCATTTTATATCAAAATGTAGCTTAACATTTTCTCTTTTTAGTGAGTGCATAAGTTTGGTTTTACAAAATAATTTTACTACATTTTGGAAGAAGTATATTTTTTGCAGGCTGCAGTAAATTTTTTGGCGAGACGTCGGCTAGTCATTCGATACGTACTTAATCTTAGATACGTAATCATCTAGCTGGGTCCCTTTTTAGTTATTATGAAATCGTTCAACGCTATGGAGATAAGCTAAATATGCGCAACCTGGATTTAGCCTACTTTTGCCAACTTTGGTGAGCGATCACTTTAGCTAGAAAGCAGCTATCGGGACAATCAAAAAACGATCCCGAGGTAATTTTGTGATGAACATATCTGCTGAGTGGCAACCCTTTAGTTTACATACTAAATTCTCCACAGTCGCTGAAAAAACTTTGGCCGTGTTTTTGCAAAAACTACTGTTTATGATATCAGCCTATGTGGTAGCAATTTGGAGATGACCATGCCTCCGCTAATTGGTCTCTGTAAGACCATCAAATCTACATCCTTTAGTTTAATTTTTGGATTTTTTTGATTTCTGCAAAAAGGGCAAGTTTTTGACGAAAATTAGTACATTGGGATTTTTTGGGCACGTTATAGTGAGTGGCTAGTGTAGGGGTGTGGCTAGTGGGGTGAGGAAGGGGTCGAGTGGAGGAGTCCAAGACCTGGGGGGGCGCTCCCACCCCCACATATGTAAACCTAGTTTCATGATGCCAAAAGCTAGAAAGTGACTTGTAAAAGCAAAAATGTAGAGCGCAACGAGATCTTTTGAATAAATACTGTTACAACTGTGCCGCTGCTGCCTAGTTGTCAAAAATCTACAAAAACCTGCAAAAACTGTTTTGAACGGAAATGCCGAAGTTATGAAAAGAGATTGCGCGGAGTTTGTTAGAACGCTAAAAGAACTTATTTTGGAAAGTTTCGTCAAATGTCACCTGGATTTGAGCCGTCAACCAACGACTTGTACTCAAAAGGAATCACCACTATGTACTCTTGTACTATCAGTATGTAGATTTTGAATAATCCAGTGCTTGGGTTGTGACTTACACAACAAATAGGGATAAGTTGAAAATTTTAACACGGTGTTACTCATTAATGGCTGATTGAAATTGACTCAAATTTTGCACAAAATGTGTAAATGAACCTAACGCAGGGGCAGCAAATTTTTATTTATGCAGTTTTGAATATTTTATGAGTATTCGAAAACTTTGGAAGTCAATATCTCACGCCCACGGAATATACGATTTAAACAAAAACTAAAAAATTGCCTCTGCGTATATACCTCCCCCCAAATAGTCGTACATACAAATTTTGAGCAACCTTTGTTGAAGCATTTATGAGAAATTTATTTGGAAAATTTCGCATTAATCGCTTCTTTTTGCGCATGTTATGCTTTTAATAAGTTGCATAGAGCTGATTGTTAAGCGAACTGAAGAATTGCAGATGCAGAATTGCAGTTTCTGCGAATATGGCCTGTTCAGCGAAGCTGGTCCATATTAGTGGTATGTGAACCTAGTCCTATTGTCATTTACAACCTGCCCCTCCCATATTAACGTTTTAAAGCCTAGTCCTCTGTCCGCGTAAAACCTAATGTCGCGCATATTGCATTTTTAGGCTCTCTCAGTAAAACGTAAGTAAACATTTTAAAAGCTTCATAAAAGGAGCTTTGAAAACTCTGTGAGTAATTAATCGTCAACCGGAACAAAAGAACAAAGAAGCTTGAAGAGTTCCAATTTCCTGCTTGGTCCAGTTTGACAGAAGTCCGACTTGCGCTACACACGGTAGCAGCATTTTAGAAAGTTGCAAAAGTTATGTGAGAGCTATTTTGGTGCTCAAACTCAATTTTTGAGCACTAGAAAGCAGGATATTTTTACTGCGTTTTTAGCGATTTTAGACCACTTTGGATTCCCCCCCCCCACTTTCGGGCTCCCCCCACTCTCCCCAACCCCACTTTTTTTCGCCTAGAAAAAGCCCAGCCACTCGCTGTAAGGTGTCCAGAAAATGCAAGATTTTAAGGATTTTTAGTCAAAATTTTCAAAAATGTTTCGGCTTCGCCGAAAATTTTTGGTCAAAAATTGTCTATTTTGGGACAAAACTCGATTTTTGAGCACTTTTTCGAGCTTAGTTGTAGCAGTATACGTAGAAAACACGCAATTTTTACGGTAGTTTTGGCATTTTTAGCCAATTTTAGCCTCCACCTTTGGTCTTCCCCACCCCACTTTTTTGGTCTAGAGAAAACCCAGTTGCCTGCAAAATTTCGGACGATTGCAACTAATATGTAGCTAGTTATAGGCCGTGCTGTACTTTCACAGCACTCTACTGCGGCACAAGGTGCAAACAAAGTTTACAGTCAATGAAGAAAGCGTATTTGGAAGAAATTAATAGGCCTTTTTGCACATGCTTGCAAAATTTCAGACGATTGCAACCTAGCTAACCTATTTTAGCTGGTTTATAGGCCGTGCTGTACTTCAGCAGCACTCTGCCGCAGAGCTATCATATGCAACTAAACTGTCATTGAAGGAAACCTATACGGAACGATTTCTAATGCTCTGCTGCACTTGTATGCAAAATTTCAGACGATTGCAACTTATCTGTAGCTAGTCATAGGTCGTGCTGTACTTCAGCAGCACTCTACCGCGGCGCAACCAGATGAAAAGTACTGAAAATGAAGGAACCTTTTCTGACACTATTTACAATGATTTTTTGCACTTGCCTGCAAAATTTCAGACGATTGCGACTTACCTATATATCTATATTTGGTTATAGGCCGTGCTGCACCTATGCAGCATATTACGGTAGTGCAACCACACTGTGACATTGCACTGAGCGTATGAAACGTATGTACAATAGTTTGCCATGTTACAAACTATCTACATGCAAATTTTGACAACCTATGACATACCAATAGCTTGTAATCGACGGAGCTGGGAGAGCACCTGCAGCACGGTGGAAGCTGGAGAATGCCCCGACTAACATAGCTACGGTTTCCCCTAACTATAGATGCCATTAATAAATGTTTCGTATTTTAACCGTCTGCAATAAGTCTGCGGCCGCCGTGTTGTGGTTGCCGCGTAACAGTACATCACGATAGCAGCACCGCGCAGCGCGGCAACTATGCTCATTGTGTTCAGTGATTCCGATAACGTTTATATGCGTCCCACTAAATAAACCAAAACAACATATTTAGGCCTATTTTTGTCTATTTTCTGTGGTGTTGGGACTTAGAAATTTTTCCGTAAACGGCCATTCGGACCGACAATGGACAACGGACAATGGACAATGGACAACGGACCGACCAACTTTGGGCCGGCCGCCAGAACGGTCCAGGACCTAAATCAAAAATCTGCTAACGGTATGCACGTACTTATTACGTATGCACGTACAACAAACCGCGTGTCTCTAGCTTCTTTCCTGGGCCCTGCAGGCGTGACACAAAATTGCCGTTTTTTGGCCAAAAACACCTTGAGGCCACTTTGGCCGGCCGCACAGGTGGCATGTCGGCCCGGGCAGCAAAAAAATATAGCGCGGGGCACATGAGACGATATCGGGATTCAGAAAATATAAACCTTTCCGGTTGAAAACTTGCACATCTTTCAAACACCTCTGCACAAAATAGCCTTTTTCCAAGCGTGACTAACACAGAAAAAAACAAACGGACCTAAGTTGTCCGGAAGCGAAAATTTTTAAAGTTGAAAAATTTGACCGAAACTTTTTTGCAACTTGTTGTACTCGTCGTGTAGATAGATACCAACGATTCCACACTTGTCGCGTTTCTTTCAGTATTAAGCTGGAACGGTGCTCGAACGAGTCTCAAAGGGCCGCGCATATTATAGGGTGAGCGCTATCGCGCCCCCTATAAAATGCGAAAGTTAGTGAAATCCGTGACTATCGTTTTTTGACAGTAACCCCCGTCTTACCTACTCTTAGAAGATCCTTTATTAAATTCGTATCAAGTGTGAAGTTGTAGGTTTGTTTTTGCAATAATTCCTTTAATAACAGTAGTTATCTGTTTTACAATTCTAACTTTTTGTACAATGCTCATGCTGTCACAACAGTGCCGAAAGTTGTAAACAATAAACTTGTAAATGAATATACATTTCTCAGTCTCATGCATTAGGCTCGTAAGAATTTAGTTTTGTTGTTGCTGATTTTGCCTTATTGGAGCTTTGGTGGATACTGTCCTTGTAGCAAGAATGTTAACACGGTTTCAAGAGAATAGAGAGATTATTAAACAACCTAAAGCTGCCTTTTTGGTTGAGAAGGCGACAAGGTTGAGCCAACCCGAAAAAGTTTTTAATTCTAACCTTTAGCTGTCAAAGCCTTTCCATTTTTAGATTTGGCATTAACAGTGTCTTTGGCCAAGTCTTAATGACTTTGGTCTTCTGGGTACCTATTTCTTAAAAGTCCCTGTTTGTTACATACTTTCTCTTGACTACTGAGGCACCATGGCTAAATGGATTAAGAAATTTTATACATAGGAAGGAACATGTGTTGCATTAGCCACTAGGTCACCATTCGTTTGCGTAAGATGTTTCACTGAAGGCCTGTGGAAAAATCAACTTCTTAATGTGTTTAGTCTGTTGGGAGACTTTGAAGAGAAGGTTTTACTTTTGGTTATCAGTTTATTCGGGGTCTGAAATTTAGTTTTGCTTTCTTTAATCCTATCGAGTACGGACTTACTGTATACCAACCAACCAGTTGAAATTTCCTAGTCATGGCTCCGAAAGTTGTAAGTAATATTTTTATTATAGAACTTTACTTCCAATTTATACATGTGTGGTCTCTTGTGGGAAGTTAGATACTTATATTTCCACCTTCCTCATAACCCAAAAAATACGAAATTTTACTATATTTTACCTTATATTTCAATATAATATTCAACTTTACGTTATCATGATATATATAGCTGTTTTTGGCGAGTTGTGTATCCAGCCATGTCTCTTTTGATAAGGTATAACCTGCAGACTCGATATTGAAAGCATGTGGTACTACCTTCCTGTTCTGTTGGTTTTGCTTATCTTTTCTGGCTATATTTACTTCGATGAAACAATGAACCAAAGCAGATTAAATTCCTGACTTGCCAGTTTTCTAAAGCAGACACTAATTGTTCCTTTGCTAGCCGGATCCCACTGAGATTTAGCTCAGTAGTTTGGCCTGTAGAAATTATATTTTGTTGACTTCTTGTCTTCTTCATAATAACCCTTTTTATGCACGTTAGGTACTCAACGACTTCCGTACAGTACAATTCCATAAATTTACGTTTGTACATAATTTTAATTAGAGAATGTACGTACATTTGTTCGCATTTCTAATTTTTATAAATGGTGTAAATTGGGCACGTTTTATCAGATTATGTTTCACTTTCAGCCATTTGCTTCTATGTTTGATCAGCAGTATCCTTAATTAAATTCCTGGATAGTGCCAACTAGAAACTTCTCATATAACGTTTAGCTTTTTTCTTGATACGTTGCAACAGTTTCACACGTCAGAGTGAAAGTTATTAATTTTTCCTATTATTTGTGTTATTCTATTTTACCAAATTTAATAGTCAATCAATCCATCGGTCGCACCCGGTCAGGAACCCGGTCAAAATCGGTGGTTCCAGTATGACAAAAACTGTTTCCCTTATAATCGATATGCGTACATCGCATTTGTGCATCGCATTCATACATAAGAAATGATGGCACGATCTTTACTTCATTTTCTTGTCGTTATAACCTTTATTTTTCATAAGAGCCACTGTGATGGTTTTATTTGTTATATTTCAATAAATGGTGATTATGACCAAAGTGAACAAATATGAACAATTATATAATATATATATATATATATATATATATATATATATATATATATATATATATATATATATGTACAAGTTTTGGTAATTCACGCATAATGTCATGAGTTACCTGAACTCCAGCTAGAGCTGGGTGCATTCCAATTGACAGAACCTCCGCGCCGTATACAAAACGTGCGGGATTATATACCGGAAGAGACCGGAGGTCCATTTTTTCGAACTTTCCGTGATACTTCTGTTTTGAAGTCATGCACTGAAAACGCTCATTTAAGCTTTACTCTCACACTATACTTTTTATAGATGGAAAAGCTGAAAGAATTTCAACGTCGGAATGTAATTTTGATGTCACTGCTCCGTAGACTCTGTGAATCTCAGGAGTCAGCGCACAAGCACATTTCTGATATGCGTGTACCGGGGAAACGTCCAGAAGCTGAAGTAAGTGCGTTCGAGTTAGGTTTATTGCTATTTGTTAGGAGTTTGCGGATGCTAAACTTCTACTTCATTTAAAATTATTTTTTTGTTAAAAGGATAGACATTGTAGCAAATAGTTCCTAGCAGTTAAATTTGGTTGGCTGACTGGTCTCCGACAGCTTTCATTGAGTTGCCAACTGTAATGAGTTTGGCGCTCATTTTGCTTTAAAAGTTGACTTGACGTATGGAAAGGATCTGGAAGCATTGGTTTGCTGATAGAACACAAATTGCGGACGGCTTGCTAAGTGCTCTTTTTGATTAACCCGTCTTTATATTCTCAAATTGTTGTGACATGTTTGCGTTAATTACGTAGTACAGATTTATGCCAGAACTAAAGTCTAACCAAAAATGCGGCCAATATATATAGTTTTGTTTATACTGATTTAGCGGTACATTTTTGCTGCAGCTGTAGTCTTTTTCTGAACAGTCATGGCATAGACTTTCGTTTGGCTGGAAAAGAAATTTGAGAAAAATAAAAATCGTCACGCGGGTCCGAATTGGGGTCTGAGTCCAAGCGCAATGAAAACCACAAAAACTAGGTACATTTAACGATTTGGGAGCATAAACTTTTGCAGATCCATCTGGTTACATGGATAGGTATACCTAAATTTTGATATATTAAACATTGGCAAGTTTCGGTTGTTTCAGTTCAAAAATTTCAGTAGTTATATATATAATTTTGAACAATCTGTTTTGCAAACCCCATTCTCTGGACATTACCACTTTGTCCATTTTTGATGATGAATGCAATTCCAGATAAGCTGTAGCCAACAATTCTTTACTACTCTCAATTCTTATTTGTTAAATTTTTAATCAATATATATTTGTAAAATTTAAAAACTAGAGGGTAAAAGTGGAAATCCCAAGTGGGCAACAATTGCTGAAAATTGTGTCTGTCCGACAACCCAATTCTGCAGTCTAATTTTGCTCGGATTATTATATGACATCGTGGAACTGGAACTAAATATATAGTACATCTGGGATTTACTCTTTACGTTTGTATAGTACATCTAGAGTATCAAAATAGACTATTTTTGACCAAAAAATTCCGGAGAAGCCGGAAACTTTTTGAAAATTTTGACCAAAATCATAACAATTTGACAGTTTCTGGACACCTTGGGGTGAGTGGGGAGGGGGAAGCCCAAAAATATGGGGTGGGGCCGAGTGGGGGGGGGGGGGGGGTGCTCGAGTGGGGGGGGGGGCCGAAAAGGGGGGGGAAAGAGTAGTCTTAAATTAAAATTAAATTAAACAGTGAAATTAAAAACTTTTGAGTTCTGTCGTTGATTTGCGAAAGGGCATGTTTTTACATCCGGGTCTGAACGGCTCCGGATTTGACATAGCGGGTCCGGGTACGGGCCGGGTCCGAAATTTGGAACCGGAGCCAGCTCTGCGTCGAAAGAAGCAGATTTCAGGTCTTTTCCAGTTCCCCCCACCCAGATACAGTATGTTTGGGGCCTGGGCTAATTTTCCACCAAATGGCTAGTTCCTGGCATACTGTATTTTCAAAACCGCAAAACGGCTTCTTTTGAAGATTATTTTTGCCAGTTTCTTTTTCAGCTTAAGGAAAATTCATTCCCTGGCGGTTCAGAAAATGTATGCATTGCTGAAGCAAAAATATACCCTGAGTTCAGTGTATAAATTTTTAAGGGGAAGGAAATTATCATAGTCTCTGTGTTTCTAGTTTTTGTTCTTGTTATATTTTAATGTCTCTAAATGGTGACCCTTTCCTGATGGCAGCCATTTGTATGTATATATACGTGAATATTGCTCTAAAAGAGACTTATGTAGAATAACTAATGCAGAAAATTGTTGCCTAATTGAATGTAATCAGGCAAAATACATTTTCATCCACATTGTGTACGTAGAGTGCGTATTATAATTTGCTTTCTGTGGGGAGACTGTTTGGTAAATGATGCCGAGCTACAGAAAGCAGTCATTAGATTAATGAATCTTGGAATTGCGAAAGGGATAGCTGGTTTCTGCCCTTTTCAAATGCCAGCCTGCTTGGGCCTGGGGGCACAGCTGAGTGTATACCCTCACCGCCGGCACTTAGGGGCCCCTGTGTGAATCGGTAAAGCACTGAGCAGTTTTTTCCCGAACAGCAAAAGGAATTAATTTAATTATGTTTTGAAATTTGATGCTAATTAACTTAAAGTGGTGTCTCTTGCCGACTTAAAATATGAGCGAAATAAGGTAGAGCTACATTCTTTGTGAATTTTGTATGCATTAAAGTCAGGCATTAGTTCTGAAAAAGTTTGTGTTATTTTGTTACTTGTTTTGAATATGGTTGTTTTCCTGTTCATTGAAGGCATTAATATTTCCTCAAAATGTTGAGAGTGGATCACTCTTAATATATACCTTGTTATATTCAACTTCCCCCCCACGAATTTATTTGTTTATCATTGTCTGTGCTCCGTTACCCCTTCGTACAACTAGGAGGTAAGCAATTAAGATTTCCCTTTTAAATTATTATACAAATTGGATTTATACCTTAAACACTACATTGCTGTATTGTTTCTCGTGGACTAGATTCAACTTGCTTCATCTCAACTTCAGCATGTTGATATGTAATGTACGACGTTTCCCACTGACACTCATGAGATAATTCTATCTATTCGTTTTTATGGCCTAGTTTCTTAAAGATACTTCGCAAAAAGGTGGAATATACAGCTTGTTAGGCTGAAACCGCTAATTTCATGCCATTTTGGATCTTATTCAGTAGTGTTTGGGGTCTACCTTCTTAGCTTGTATATACAGTTGTTGGTGTATTGTGTCACCATCTTTTATGCACTCACATTCGTATATACGGTTATGCTTAGTGTATACAACAGTCACATATTTCTAGATCCTGAGAACAGTTTCTTTGCTTGTTTCTTATATGTAGACTTGTGTGCAGGCAGTCGTTTTTTCTCACCGCCGCACCTGTTTCATTCTGGTTTCTTGGCTTGGTTTAGATTAATTTGGCTGAGAAACCTATGATGCCTGGAAGGAGAAATCCTTTATCCTCTGGGTCTAGGGATAGATTGGAGCCGACACATTCAGCAGCTGGTGTATTAAACAACGCTGGCCGACCAAGACCGCTGACTTTGAAGGAAAGTTCCTTGGAATCAAAGGTAAGTTATAATTATGTCTAACAAGAGGGTTTATCTTAGGTTATGTTTTAGACAGTTTTTAATAATGTGGCTTGTCAATGGCAACACAAGATTGTTTTAAGTGTGCGTATGCGTGAAATAGATTATAAATTGCGTCTGTTTAGTTACTTCCTGTTTTTGAGTTATGGGTCGACGTGAGCCCATGATTATAAAATTCTTTTTCCACTGTCGAAGCATTAATTGATGTTCTGAACTTTTAATTAAAAAGTATATATACATGTTAGTCACAGTCGGCTTAGTTTGATACCTATGCAGTGTTGCCATTTTGAGTTTTTTCAGCATTTTGTTCTCTGCAGGATTTAGAAATAATGCGCTTTCTGTCTACGAAACCTTAAATTCGGGCTAAATGCGTTGAAATATCAAATTAGTACGCTCGTACGTCATTAGGGGGAGCGCGTTAGCGCTCCCCCTAGAATAGGGAAAATTTGACGCAATGTGTAAAATCTGGACATTGTTTGGCCTGGGGCCAGCGGAGGAGTGGACCGATCGGGCTGAAACTTCTTGTGTGAAGAGCGTATGGGCAGGGGTACATGCTGTGAAAATTTCAGCCGGATCGGCCGGGTAGATCTTGAGATATGAAAATTGGCCCCCCGCGCAGGTCGCGTTTCTCTCCATTTTTTTTTTCCCCCCAGGGGTGCAGGTCGGAAGACCCTTCAGAGCCGTACTATTTTAGGTTTTTTTGTACAAAAAGTTCCGCAATTCCGGGGAAATTACTTTCCGCGGTTCCCGGACCCCCCCAGATGGCCCCACCCCCCCGGTGGGGACCCCCCAAGTGACCCCCGAAAAAAAACTAAGTTCGAAAATAATTGCACTTCGAAATAGATCGCAGCGAGCGAAGCTGGGCTCTCATATTGGGGTTGTGGCATGGCCCAAGGGTGAAGGGCTCCGGGAAGTGAGATGGTGCTGCTCGGTGGTTTGTGGCGCCCTGGCCAGGGGTCAAAAGTTAGTGTGTAGAAGGGGGGGTCTGGGCCTACGGAGTAAGCAGCCCTATACATAAGAGCTGCTGGGCTGAGGTTTCGTATTCGAATAGGAACCCCTATATGGTGAATCTAAATGGCCCATTAGTTTCGCTCTAGGAACTATCCATGTGGCTGGGTGGCACCCTGATGGTGGTGGGCCCTACCGTGTCGCAACTCCAACTTTAACCTCTTCTACAGAAATATCTACAGTGAGCAGGTCTCTCTTATTTGGGGTTTGGGCTGGGGTGCGGGAGCACTACAGCATAGGCTATAGTAGGTTTCGCCCGGACCCCTGTGGCGCCCTGGCCAGGGGTCCGGACCGGGGACCGGGTCCAAAATGGCCAAAAATCGATTTTTCCAAAAGTGGCCAAGTTTGATATCAAATGAAAGCCCTTGGTGAGGCGAACATTTTTTGTCATTGGAGGACCCCTCCAAAGTGGCCCCAGCGGCCTGTGGCGCCGCATCAAATAGGGAAAATTTGACGCAATGTGTATAATCTGGACATTGTTTGGCCTGGGGCCAGCGGAGGAGTGGACCGATCGGGCTGAAACTTCTTGTGTGAAGAGCCTATGGGCAGGGGTACATGCTGTGAAAATTTCAGCCGGATCGGCCGGGTGGATCTTGAGATATGAAAATTGGCCCCCCGCGCAGGTCGCGTTTCTCTCCATTTTTTTCCCCCCAGGGGTGCAGGTCGGAAGACCCTTCAGAGCCGTACTATTTTAGGTTTTTTTTGTACAAAAAGTTCCGCAATTCCGGGGAAATTACTTTCCGCGGTTCCCGGACCCCCCCAGATGGCCCCACCCCCCCGGTGGGGACCCCCCAAGTGACCCCCGGAAAAAAAACTTAGATCGAAAATAATTGGACTTCGAAATAGATCGCAGCGAGGG
>JASAND010008938.1:0-21522 GCA_030248195.1 Trissonchulus latispiculum | reverse complement strand
GGCAATTTCTTCTGCAAACGTGACTTCGGCGTTTCGAACGAAGTCCCGTCAATGAAGTATCACTTCTCTAGCAGGCTATGATGAAAAGATCTTCCATGATCTTTCGACTCGCAGAAACGCTGGTATGCTACGCAATTTAGTGGTGACAGAAGATGCGTACAGTCCCACTCTCAACTTCTGACAAATGTTTCATTGTTGCGTCTGAAATGACAAGCAGTGGTCTGGGTGGGTCGACATCAATTTTCCCCCTCCTGTAGCCAACTGTCCAGAGCGACTACGGCTGGAGGGCTTCCTGCTCACCGATCCTGTTTCTAACCGCCATCATACAATGTCCGATTCTGATTTTTCCTGGCCACTGATTGGGAGGAGTGTCCAACGTCTTCTGATCATCCAATCCTGTTGTAAACAAAAGTTCCTTGAACTCTGTATGAGCCTAAATCGACGTCTGCGTCTGTTGCAGTTCCATTTTCAGCAAGGTATAAGATTCTATTCTTGTCTGCATGATGGATTCCAAAATTGCCTCTCTCCACAAAATCCATTTAGCGGGCGGAGCTTCCATTTGACTTCTGACTTCGGGTTTTGACAGAAAGGCATTTATGCGTCATGGGAGACTGGTCAGATGTTCCATTCGTCCCAATTCTTCCGCCATACTATGGAGTCCCAATTGCACCAAGTGAATGTATTCGTATGCGTGCTTCACTGAAGAAAATGTTTTTTCTCCAATTTTGAATAGGAAATGGGTGTTGTATGTCGACAGTAGATTGGTGTCTTCGGAAATCAACAGCACTGGTGGTATCTTCGGAACTGAGTCAATGGCTTTGACTGGATTGTGATCGCTGACTGCTGATGCGTCTGTACCACCATGAGTATTATGTGGGACACTCGATTTACCACTGTCAGTCTCCATTATCTGCGTAGTTATAGTCTCCACTGACTTTGTACTTGACGGGACTGCTAGTTGAGTCTTTACCACTTCCATCATTACAGTAGATTCGGTTGCGTCAATTTGTGTGCTGTCCGCCTGTTTTACAGTTATCACGACGGATGACTGTGTAACCACTGGAACATCTAAAAGTTTCAGGCAATTCTTTTGTAAATCTATTGTCAGTGGAACTTTCAATTTTGTCATTAAGTCAGTACCAATTATAATTGGATGTGCGATGTTAGAAATGTGTGCTACATGCGAAATTTCCTTTGATCCGAACCTAACAGAGATTGGGATAGCCCCCAAAAAGTTTATGTCTTCACCTGTCACAGATACAGCTCGAAGGGCCGAAGGTTTCCAATTTCCAAAAATTTTTGCAAATTTTGGCGAAATGAGGGTAGCATTGGCACCGGTATCCATTAAAGCTCTCACTGGCCATTTATTAACACAGACGTGAATAGCCAATGCGGACACTTTTTTTATTACTTTTAGTTAGATTTACTTCAAAAAGTTTAGGGGGCCAATAACGATAATTTTCATCATTCGCAGCTGGCCCGCCTGAACCTTTGTGCCCCTTTATGTCTAATGTTTCTATTGATTGACCTGTCTCGGATTCAGTATTCTGACTAAAATCATTAAGGGTTATTGCCGATAATTGCGAATCTGCCTTCACATTCGCTGATTTTTTTTACAAGTGTGTTGCAAAATTTGTGTCTTATCCGTTTATTGGTAATTGCGCGATATAGGCCAATACATGCTAGTGCAATCAAACCTATGAAAACTACAATATTAACTAACAGTTGCATTGACCCTTTGAGGATGCCGCTAATGAGAGATCCTGTGCCTTTTCCTAGTCCCGTCAATAAGTTGCTGCCACCTTTCCCGATACCCAACAGAACGTCTTCTGCAGCGACGCCAGTTTCTTCGATGATCTGCCCAATGCCATCACCGACGCCTCTCAGGGTAGAGGCAACAATATTTGGATCTACCGAAGTACCGGCCGTGTAATTTATTAAATTCTCCATTCGATAATTTAGAATTGCGGTCTTTGCTGCATAAGATCGAAAATATCCTATTGTAGAAATAAGACCGGCTAAATTACTGTGAAATAATGGCGGAGTGTCAGATGTCAAATTTTGCGCATGATACTCCTCAGACATATCTAATGAAGATTTTTCAATGTGTGTGTACTTTACCATTTTGTGTCTGCCAGTGGCCATTTTCTTTAAAAATAGCCTGAAAGTGGTGACTACACTGTACCTCCGGCGCACCCGTGAGCAAATCCCGACTGCCTGGAGCGATAAAGTATAGTTGTCCTGCCGATATTAAAAGCACATATTCATAGCACTTTTTATTATATGTCTAATCCCAAAATATTTTATCTGCAGTAACTTGTCTACAAGGCCAGATCATCAAGACCTCACCCACAAATGTTGCATGTAAATCGTCCCTATTTACTAAAACTCTTGCTCCCAGTGATGCGTCTACACGAAGAAATTGTTTAATCAAATCTACCTGTCTCTCCGCTATCTTGCGCAAATTTACCCAAACTTGCCTAAAATATTCTTGTTCAAATATTTCAAATTGTTGTATCAAATAATTTAGTTTCGAGTTTAAAGCATCATAAGCGTATGTGTCTGTAAGTAAATTTTGATCCGTTCTAAAAGAATTCAAACTTGATGGCTGAATCCCTTGGGGGTATTACTTTATTCTGAAAATGCAGAACCGGACCCTGTTCTGTCAAATACGAATTTGTAGGCAGGCACAAATTTACGATTGGGCCTTTAAGAGTAAGGGCCCCTTGTAATTTATCGATTACAATGTAGTTATCACTTAGCTTTGCTGTGTACTTACCTTTAAATGAGTAAGGGCAGAGGGGTTTTTGTAAGTCTGTCGAATTCCAGATGACTAATTCCGTTTGAGTCTTGCAATATCCAATTGAAAGATCACAGCCACCCAGTGAACCAAGGTTACTGGTTAATAGATTGTTGTCTGCTGTAGCTACTTGGCCACGTTCTAAAATAAAGTTTTGAACTTGTTGACAGAAATCAGTGCAACACCATTTGTAGTCTAAGGTCAAAGAATTATCAGAAGCCCAAAGATTATCGTCTAATCTGTTTAATTTAACACTATTCCAAGCTTTAGATTTCGAAACTTCCTTGCTGGTGGAACTTAGATATCTGGTGGAACTGGTTGGGTATGTACTTCATCGGCTACAATACTTTTTGAGCCAAAAAATCCCATATGTGTACAAATTTTACGGGTTTTAAGTAACAACTGTAGCCTATTGTGGTCAGAATGTGTCTATTCGGTATGTAAAGGTCAACTTTCCATTGTGTTACCTTTTCCTTAGTGGTAATATGACAGTTCACTCCACCAGGTAACTCAATGCCATGACCACTCCTAGAATGGCCGCAGAGATTAAATGTTCTATCCAAGCCACAAACATTTTGAGTCAAAACTAAGGCTAACAGCAAAAAGAGAAAGAATAAACGCTTGCACCTTAAACTTGGCAGCAACCAAGTCAAAACATCGAGCGAGTCACAAGACTGCTCTAGTTTAACGGCCTGAGTAGAGGAATGGAAAGTTGGCCTTTCGTCTGACATTAAAACTGAACCTGCTTGAATGCTAGCTACTACCATTTCGTCTTCTTGGCCTTCGCCATCGATGTCACTAAAAATATGATCAGAAATTGCAGCCAATTGATCTTTTATCTCGTTTAATTCATAATTAAAATTATTATTAAAATCTTTTTCTAAACTGTTCGTATTTTCCACCGCAACAGACTGAATTCTCCTCGGCGATCGACTTCTGTTCCGCCCTTCATAAAGTTGACTGGGTGATTTTGACCTGCAGTCCTTTTTTATGTGTCCAGGTTTCTTGCATTTGTTGCAGATAGGGCGACCATTGGCCGTCCATTTATTTTCAGTAGCCTGTCTCCGAAATCCCTGTGTCCGAGGATTAGTCAGTTTTCTTTCTGCGTAAGCTTTCATGAAACCGTCTATTCTTTTCTCCAATCTTGATAACCTATCGTTCTCAGAATTACTCTTTGAGTCATAACTGTTATGATCCCTCCCATCGGTGGTGAAAGCATTTACAACGGCTTCTTGCTGTCTACTAAGTTTATCAAGCACATTAGAAAACGCTTCACACAACTGACTCACTTGTGTGTCTGATCTGTGAGGTTTTGTATCTGTTTGTGTCATTTGCAAGCACTTTTGCTGCGCTTCTTCCGTGTGAGCTTTTTCTAATGCTGCTTCTAACGTTTTTGGACTGTCACGGATAACTGATTTTTTGAGACTGTTTGGCAGGCCCGCTATGAAAGCGTCTACCATCAAAAATTGTTGAACCTCTGAGGGCATATGCCCGAAAGCAGCTTTCCCAAGTTTACGTATATCTTTACAATAAACTGCCAAAGTTCCATCATTTTTCTTAACACGCCCTTTTAATTCAAGGGCTGCAAACCTTGTATGTTCAGCGGGAGTTAGTACTTCTTTCAACTTTATCACAAGTCTCTCATAATTAGACTTTACATTGTCGTCTAGTTTCCTATACGCGTCTAGCGCCACGTCACTAAGGTGGGTCGGCAATCGTTTGTGTTTCTTCTCAGGTGTCCACCCGTAGCCGTCAGCTACGAGTTCGTAAAGCTCCCACCATTCTACAAAATTTTCAGGTCCACCGCTGAACGTACCAACCAAAGGTAGCACCCCTTGGTCTTTAGAAGCAATTTCCATACTGGAAACGTTACCCAGTTCAGCTTGCAACTGTGAACTTTGTTGATGAAGCCTGCTTAATGTTTCACCGCTAGACGTTTCAAATTGAGAAAAATTTCTGGAGAGGGCTCTAACATCACGAGCCAAATTTTCAAGGGATGTCTTGTCCATGTCGTCTCCTGGCATAGTTTACTAATTATTATTCAAAGACTTACTCAGGTTTCGGCACCATATTTGTAGCTTATCTTCCACGCTACCTAAAACCACTGAAGTCCCTTCAACAAGACAGAGTCATTTAGAATTTATTGTCAGCATACGCCATCGAGCAACATCAACTAACTAACAAGTTCTAGCGCTTCCCTTTATGGCAAGCCTATTTATAAGCATCATATTGACATTTCAACAAGTTTCTTATGAGTCTGGGCTTATGAATTTAGGCTTAATTTAGATGTCAGTTTGTTATTAAAATCAGCATAACAGGTTTTTAAGTTTCTCAAAATATTACCAAAACTGGTTTCATCACGCGGCAACAAGAAAGCAACCAACTTCCAACTGCCAAGGCATACTAGCTAGCTACTCAAACCTCTATAGCTACACAAGCTTATTCTATCAGGAAGAGCTGAATGTCTCACTCTTCTTATCTTAGTAAAACCTATCCGTGACAAGCAAGCAAACCCAGAGAAATCCGCTGTGCTGCAGGTCTGCCAAACCACGACTGACTTTTCAATTTTGGGAAATTTTTGAGTTCGGGGAAGACCTGTCAATCATGCGTGCGTGACGTGCAGAGGGTGGAGCTGTGACACTTATCAATGACGTATGAACCCAGTTCTTGGGGTGAAGTTGGCCCCCAAAATTCCCAAACTTGGACGCATTAACCCCATTTAGTTTCCTGGGGAGATAAGTCCCCAAATTTTGATCGCTCTTGCAAACATAGATTGTGTGACGATTCCCCCAAAAGGATGTGCCGCTGTTAAAATGCTGACAGTTATATATATCGCAGTCCGGTGCACATCCAACTGGAATGCAAATCCAAAAAAATTTATCCGTGTGAATGTTCAGTTGTCTGTTTTAGAGGTTTTACCCATTTTATTTATTGAAATCCTTTCCATTGTAAAATTACAAGTTCATTGTAAAAATAAATAAGTGAAATTTGAGATAAAAGGCTAGAAAAATAATAGTGAGATTGAGCAAATAACAAGAATTGATATAATGCAACGTTGAAATATCTCAACGTTGAAATAGCGCAATTGAAATGGTGGGAGTTCAGATTTATATAGCGGAAGTTGAGATTGTGCAACGTTGACATTGAGCAACCATACCATGGAACCCCTCATTGTATGTTGCAAAAGTTATAGGGTCTGTAATCCGTAATCTGTGAAATTACGATTAAAGAAATTTGTGACATTTTCCATTGAGATTCCCGTTGAGATAGCGCAACTAAATCGGGTTTCATGAACAAGAACTATAACGTTTTGTAAACGTTTTGAAAATGTTGATTACATACTGAACTAGTCCAGTGTGTAATTACATATTGGACTAGTTCAGTACTGAACTGAATTACATACCGAACTACGACATATGTCAAATTTAATGGTCACTTAAGATTAAAGTTGAAAGACAGCTAAAAGAAGAAAGAATGGTGAAAGGGAAAGAAACAGAGAACTCGTTAAAACTGTATTACATAAATACTAAAAGTTATAAGTTATATGGTGTGTCATGGGCACGGTAAAATAAGATGCACCAGATCCTCCTCCTCCCCCAACTGGTAATGGCGGCACGCTGGGCTAGGGTAGGCTATCGGGTCGAACGAAGGTGTGTTTGACAATTTGGAGGAGCAAGCATTTTTCCTTGCGTAGTTGGCTAAGCCGGGATCTGACCTTTCTAGTCAAACCTGTCTCGTATGAAGCAGAGACGGGGCTGAGGCCTCCGTAAATTTGTTATCCCCGAGGATGGACTAAGCCTCGTCTCCATTCACAGTCAAAATGTGTTCTGATAACTGATCTGGCGGTTTGGAAGTCCATTGGTGGCTGCTGCTGTGAGAGGGACACCCCTGGCCGGCAAAGGCGTCTGCGATTTCACTACCCGGTACTTCAGAATGACCCGGCACCCACTGAAAGATGAGGTGGTATTGGGATAGGGCCTTTAGGTTAATGTGCACGTCCCGTAGGAGTTGGCTGAAGGTTGCCCGGAATCCACTCTTGAACAGCCTTACAGCATACCTTAGTCTGTGCAGATAATGATGGTAAAAGGTGCTGGTAACGTGCCACTGTTTTCACGGACCCAGTCCAGAGCCTTGCCGATTGCGGTAAGTCTCGCTCTAAAGCCAGAGAAGAACTTACCGGCAGGGTGGCTCAGCTTCGCTACTTTGTCGCCGGTAGTTATGTAGATTCCACTGCCTCCATTTATACACCGCCGGCAGGGGCTTCATCCGTCTAAATGATGAGGGACGGTTCCGGATGGGCTGTGAGTGCTGCATTTGTAGCCGCAGCTTCACTGGGACTGGGTCGGTTTTCCGGATAGGCACAAGCAGCTGCAGCGACTTGTCGGATAGCCTGATGGTGGTGAATGACAGGAGGGGGTCTCTAGTGCAATCTCCAAGTCAGTTGGTTGGCAGCTGGTTGGTTGCATGTTCGCCTTGGGTTTGTCTGTGGGGGCCGAAAGTATTTCTCATATGTCACATAGCAGTCACCTGCTAACCAGGACCAGGGAATAAGATTTGCTTCCAACAGCAGTAGTTCCATTGGTGCTGTCTGCAGGCAGCTGGTAACGGTACGGGCGGCCATACTTTGGATACCTCCAAACTGTTGATATGGGTTTCAACGGCGCAATACATCCATCCTCCTCCATAATACTCAATTGCTGACCTCATGAAGGACAGGTACACAAGTCTGAAATCTTCTTTTACGCATCCCAGTCAGCCGATGCAACAGCCGACAGAACCCTCAGCCTTGGTCAAGCCTTTGATTTCAGCTTGGCAACGTGAGGAACAAAGTTGAGGGGTTTATCGAAGATTACCCCGAGGAAGACAGGATTTGCTTAGAAAGTAATGTTCTCAGCTCCGATCGAGAGATTGGGCCTCTAGCTGGCTTCCTTATTCCAGGTGATGCAGAAGGAAGCTTCGCACTTGGAGGCATTTATGGTGAGTTTCCATTTCTCAGACCATTGATGGATGAAGTTCAAGGCGTCCTGCATGAGGCCAGGTTTGAATCCTGTACCCATCGAGCCAAGTAGTCGGCAAACAGAGATGCCTGCACACCAGGTGGCAGGTTGTCCAGAATGTCGTTGACAAAATGGAGGAACAAGACTGGGCGATAAGCTGCCGTGGTGGACACCGTGATGGAATTTTCTGTAGGGACCAGTGCACCTTTCCACCTTTCCCAGCGTTGAATTCCACCTTTCCCAGCCTGTCTGTTGGCAGATTCCTGGTCCATCTAACGAAGCATATGGGAAGACCCATATCAATCATTTTCCCGACCAAACCCGCCTTCTAGACGGTGTCTAATGCTCAGCACGAGTAGGGTCTGCTTAGACGGGCATTTTGCAGCAAAACCATCTGTGATGGACTGAATCAGGCGGGATTATCTGGTCTTCGGTCAAGCTGAGCGGGCCTGCCTGTCGTCCAGCGTTATTCTTCTCCAACTAGTGCATCAGCCGAGCTTTCTCCATCTCCTCCAATAGCTTAGCAATGCAACTAGTTTGACTGACAGGGCGATAGGAGGTCACATCGTCCGCTGATTTCCCTCTTTTCAATATCGAGATTATTGTCGCCCTCTTGCAGGTACTGTGTGTTTCTCCGCTGGACCATGGCAGGTTCAAAATTTCCAGTAGGCAGTCTTGGCCGTGACGTCCCAGATGGCAAAGCATTTCATTTGATATCTCGTCTAAGCCTTCAGCTTTCTTCAGTTTCAGTTCTGCCAGAGCTGCCTTTAGCTCTGTGGTAGTGAATGGCTTGCAGAAGGGGTTTTCACAGTGACAGCCAGTCCTTATGGTTGCCCCGAATGATATTGCGATCGTCCTTCGTTTCCTTGAGGTGGCTCACTTATATATTCTCGTATTCTTGCACGAATCCTTTTGCTTTGGCAGTCTAATGATAGCAGTTTTCCATCCCGTTTGATAGCCTGGCCAGAGTTTCCTTTGTCAGACCTCCCGCTGATCGATTTAATAGTTCTCAACACGTTTGAAAGGTGACTTAGGAGGTCCAGTATGGCGACGTATTCACGCCAGCTGCAGCGCTTCGCTCCCACAATGGAATTCTTCAGTTGTCTCTCCGTTGCTATCAAGGCTATTCGGTCGGCTTTAGTTGATAATGAAACGAAAGCCCGCTTCCAATTTCTGGATTCCTGCTGTTATAGAGACTCCAACAACCAAGCAGCTGGTTTTCTTCTACTATCTCTGGGGGATAGTTTGCACAGCAACTGAGCTCGGACAACCACCTGTTCAGGCCATGGGTGGGGGAGCGGGCTGATTTAGAGTGGCTGATTCTGTCTTCAATAATATCCCGGAAATCAGTCCGCCGTGCTTTACTGTAGCAGTAGAAGCGCTTTGACGGCAGACAGGATGTGGTATCAGAACTGGACTTCCCTCCAGTCTGGGAATTGATGCGTGTTGGGGTAACTTTGTTTCCCAATACCAATGAGCTGATAGACATCCTGTTGGCTACTGAGTCCCCAACATCATTTTGGGGCTGCCAAGGTTCCCAGATGGGGCTATGGCCATTTAGATCACCACAGGTGACTGCCCTGTTCCTGGTAGGTAGGAAGCTTGGATCAAAATTTTGTACTCGCTGGTCTTGGTAATCGTTGAGAATGGGCAGAACATAGAGGTTCCCTAGTGTGACCGGACCTGATTTCAGCTGAAGGTGGACCGCCGTTGAGTCAGAACAAAGATCATTTGGGGCCAGGTGGGTTCTGTCGTCCACAGCGTATCCGATGCCATGTCTGATTAAGGTTGCCACTCCGCCGCCAATGACATTACCTGCTTGTCTCCTCACACGCCTAGAAGCATTGGTTATTCTCATCTTTGGACATATTCAGACATATTAGACATATACAAACAGACACATTCTCTATCCTTGGAGGTCCTCACATACTCCACGACGACGCGAGTTCGCATTCGAGTCCATTACCGCGAGTTCGTTAACAGTTTGATTAAAAATCTAAATGACTGGCAAATGTGCACAGTATGCAGTCAGATGCTTCCTGACTACAAAAATCTTTTTTTGATTTTTCAAAATTTTTTAAAATTCAAATTTTTCAATTTTGTCGGAGAGAATATATAAATGTTTGTTTATCATTGCACTAACTTCTGAAAATGTATCCTTCGTCCGGTACAGCCGATTAAAATCTGGGGATCAAAGGAAAACGCTGCAAACACTTAACGCTTAAAAAGATTTTTGTAGTCAGGAAGCATCCAGCACTCTATCCTTGATATATATTTCAACAAAATCGGTTGAGCTATATATTAACTATTTGTGGGATGGGAGTTATTGCAGAAAAGATCCATAACAAATTCATGTCTTTAATAAACTCTTGTAAACAAAAACATCTTACTTATACAAGCCGGTTTTAGAACCAGTTAGTTCCACATTTCACGTTTGAAAGAATACATTAACAAGTTTTTTAGTACACCCAGAAACGAGTTACAAAAATCGAAGTTAAGTTACTACTAATTGACGTTTCTGCATTGAAGTGTAATAGTCTGTTAAATTCATTTAATGCCTTTCCAGTGTCTGACCTTTTGACCTTGTCCAACTGCTACGGTCAACACTAAAGTCTGACACAAAAATGTGTGTACAAAATCTGCAAGGCCTCCAGTGAACTCAATATACGTCGTAACCCCATAAGACCATATAATTTCGGAATCCTTGCAGCGAGACAAGCATTTTTATAAAATTGAAAATTTTTTAAAATTTTAAAAATTTTAAAATATCGATTTTTCGGAGAATTTTTGCGGACCGTTCAAGCTATTCAGCTCATTCTTTCAGAAAAATTTTCCCGTCCCAAGACGCATCGATTGACACAAGAACGAAAAAACTCGGTTGAGAAATAAACATTTTATTCCAAAATTTCGTTTTTCCATTTCCTTTGATGTTTGCCGCTTTTTGCAACCTTGACTGGTTATTACTCGCGACTCACTCAATGGAAAAATTTTTCGATTAGAGTTTAAGGACCGCCTAGGCGCCCACTTTCATCTTACATATGTGGTATTTCAAAATTTGGAAGTCGATTTTTTTGAAAAATACCACTTTTTGACCCAAAATTTCGGCAAAGCAGATTAGCAAAAGTGAGTAAAAACAACATAATCATAAAATTCGAGCTGAGCTGAATCCAACGATATATTCTAAGAAGGACTTTACTAGAAACACTGACAACAATGACAGCAAAGCAACAGCATATATACGTTACTTATTTGCATAAACTCATTTGCATTTTCTATTAGGAATGTTCATCATTACTGAAGACTACCTTTGAATCCACGTGAATGGCATCGTTACAACTTTCAGCCGGGACTGTAGCTTAAACTTAAAATAATTTTTTAATTTTTGTGTGTATACGAAATGTATAAAAGTATACGAAAAGATATACATATATATACACGAAAAGTATACGAAAAGTATACGAAGTGGCATTATACGAAATGTAAGTATACGAAATGTCAGTATACGAAATGTAAGTATACGAAATGTAGGGGGGCCGGCTTGGGGGGAGTAGTCAAGTCCAGGCAAGGTTGGGTATATATGGAAGGATGGGGCAGTGGCGGATCCAGGGGGGGGGGCGATTTGCGATTTGTGCCCCCTCCTTTGACATTCCGGCCCCCCATTAGACAGTTTTTTCAGCTGTTTATATGCATATTTTGAGTGATTAATTAAGTATAATTATTATAAATTTCACAAATTTTTAAAAACCTTTGCCTGCGGCGCAGTTTGATGTTACTTCTGTGCTGCTTTATTACGTAGTTCTGTGACAGAACTTCTGTCTCTTAAAGTCTCTTCTATACTGTTTCCTTTCCTGTTTTGTAAGTATATATATATATATATATATATATATATATATATATATATATATATATATATATATTTAAATATTTTATTTTGCTTTCATATCATAACGTAAATAGGCAATGCTAATGTGCTAATGCAAGGTTGATAATTGGCAGCTTCTGAAAGTGCTCTAGAATCAATCGTGGAAGTGAAAAATTCTGAAAAGCATCCAATTCCAGTTTTGGTTTTCCGCTGATCGATTATACAACTGATAACTCATCTTAAGGTGGTGATTCCTTTTGGAGACATCAACTTTGAACCACTATTATTCATTCATTATTTGGAGTTAAGAAGTCATCTTTATATCAAAATGTAGCTTAACATTTTCTCTTTTTAATGAGTACAATGAACCTAAGTTTGGCTTTCCAAAATGTTTTTCCTGTATTTTAGAAGAAGTATAATTTTTCAGATTTTTTGCAGGCTGAAGTAAATTTTTTCGC
Organism: Trissonchulus latispiculum; assembly: GCA_030248195.1. Taxonomy (NCBI): domain Eukaryota; kingdom Metazoa; phylum Nematoda; class Enoplea; order Enoplida; family Ironidae; genus Trissonchulus; species Trissonchulus latispiculum. The sequence goes on along the minus strand of JASAND010008938.1, from coordinate 9,405 downwards.
AGGACATCGGTTAGAGCATTCGATAACTCTATCAAATAGCTGGGGACCCTTTTTTAGTTATTGTTGTATCGCTCTTCATTATGGAGAAATAAACTAAAATGTCTGCGCAACCTGGATTTTGCCTACTTTTCACTACTTTGGCAAGCCACTACTTCAGTTAGAAAGCAGCTATCGGGGCAACTAATAAAGGGTCCCGGGGTATTTTTGTGTAGAACACATCTGCAAAGTGGCAACTCTCTAGCTTGCATACTAAATTCTGCACAATCGCTGGAAAAAATTTGGTCGTGTTTTTGCAAAAACTACATTTTTTGTGATAGCAGCCTAAGGAATAGCAATTGTACGATGGTCATGCCTCCGATAATTGGCCTCTATGAGACCTTTAAATCGACACCCTTAGTTAAATTTTACGGCTTTCGTAGCTCAAGAAGTAGTGGATTATTTGATTTCTGCAGAAAGGACAAGTTTTTGACGCCAAAATAAGAAAATTGGCTATATCTCACGATAGGGAAAAGCTAGAAAGTTGCTTTCAAAAGCAAAATTGTAGAGTTTAACGAGTTCTTTCGAATGGATATAGTCACAGCCATGCAGCTGCTGCCAAACGTTCAGAAATTGGCAAAAACCGCCCTGAACGCAAATGTTGAATTTTTGAAGCGCGATTGCGCAGAGGGTGTTAGGACGCTAAAACAACTTATTTTGGAAAGTTTCGTTGAATTTCATCCTGGTTTACGCCGTCAATCAACAATATGTGCCCAAAAGGAATCACCACCTTAACTAATCTTTTTAAACATTTTAACTGCTGAATTTTCCACAATTTCAAAAATTCTTCAACAGTCCCCCAGACCCCCGTTTTGCACATTATCTTTGTTGCCCTTGATGTTGTCCTCTGTATCTGCCACCATTCCTTGTATATACTGTTTTACTGCAAGTTTTTTACTTCTAAGTTACTATATATACGTATACATCTCCATTTTATTTATTCAATAGTTTTAAAAGTTTGCATGACGGAATTTTTCCAATTTTAGAAAATTCTTCAACTTCTGGGAGGCTCTGCCCCCAGACCCCCACTGTGCTTGTTGTGTAAATTCTGCATGCATTGCTTCATTCACTGGATATAGTAGTATTCCGATTTGGCAAGTGAACTTTTCCATACACAATATTAATTTTCATGTAAAAATATCTTGTTCCTGGAAAAAGTATACTTCCCCCCCCCCCGGAAAAATTTTTCAGCGGGTCCCCTCTCCATAAATCCTGGAACCGCCACTGGGAGGGGGTCTGGCCTTCTCGGGGGGGGGGGGGTCTCAGGGGCAAACTGTAGGCTGGTACACCTATTCAGGGAGAGTTATATTTTGGAAATTTTTTGGTCGACCCCGAAATTTACGTACATAGATGGTGGCATAGGTGTAACGGGAGTTTGGGGTGGGTGGGGGGCCCCCAGTGGCGGATCCAGGGGGGGGGCCCGGGGGCCCGGGGCCCCCCCCATTGTGATTTGGGCCCCCTCCTTTGACATTCCGGGCCCCCCCCTAGAAAAATTTTTCAGCTGTTTATATATGCACATTTTGAGTAAAAATAAGCATAATTTTAATAAATTTCACAAATTTTTTAAAAAATTTCGCCTGCGGCGCACTTATATATACTTCTGTGCTGCTTTGTTACGTATATAACGTAGTTCTGTGTCAGAACTTCTGTCTCTTAAAGTGTCTTCTATTTTGTTTCCTTTCCTGTTTTGTAAGTATATAAATGGGAAATGCAGGATTGATAATTGGCAGCTTCTGAAAGTGCTCTAGAATAAATTGAAATGAAAAATTATGAAAAGCATCCAATTCCCGTTTTGGTTTTCCACTGATCGATTATACAACTCAATAACTCATCTCATCTTAAGTCTTAGCTAATCTTTTATTCTTTTTAAACATTTGAATTGCTGAATTTTCCACGATTTCAAAAAATTCTTCAACTTCTGGGGGGCTCCGCCCCCAGACCCCCCGTTTTGCACATTACCTTTCTTGCCCTTGTAACTTGTCCTCTCTATTGTCACCGTTCCTCGTATATATACTATATATTTTACTGCAAGGTTTTCATTGCGTAAGTTACTATATGTACATATATATATCTCAATTTTATTTATTTAATCTTTTCAAAAGTTTGCATGACGGATTTTTTTCCAATTTCAAAAAATTCTTCAAATTCTGGGGGGCTCTGCCCCCCAGACCCCCCGTGTACTTGTGTAAATTCTCCATGCTTTGCTTCACTCACGGGATATAATTGTTTTCAAATTGGCAAAATTCAAAGTGAACTACCCTTTCCATACACAATTTTAATTTTCTTGTACAATAATAATAATATTTTGTTCCTGGAAAAAGAATTTTTTACCCCCCCCCCTCCCGGAAAATTTTGGTTACCCCCCCCGGAAAAATTTTTCAGCGGGCCCCCCCCCTTTTCAAAATCCTGGATCCGCCACTGGGGGCCCCCTCCCCCGAAATTTGGGGGGGGGACCCTTTTTAGACCCCCCACCCCAACGACCCCCCCCAAACCTCCCCCCCCAAAAATTTTTCAATTTTTATGCCAAAAATCGCATTTTCAGCTATTGCTAATGCCGAAAAACATAAAAGCATTAAGTAATTTTGACATTAGACAGTGCATTTAAACTGGAAAAAAACTTGATTGCCAACATGTTTCTGAGTCCAGAAAAAGGTCAATATTGAGTTTAGAAGTCCATAAAACCGTTATAAACGTGTATTTCTTGCGATCATAAACACGTTAAGCCAAATATTTGGACTTTTATGAAAAATTTTGCAAAATTTACCCTAAAAGTGCCCAAATTTTGGTCAATTTTCGCGCCTTCGGTACGACTACCCCCATAGTTTCCTTAGGGGGGGGGGGTTGGGGGTCACAGGAAAGCCTTTTTCGGAAAATATTGGAAAAAATCAGAACTCATTTTTCCGATTTTTTTCGGTAATTATTCCGATTTTTTTGTGCAACTTTTCCGATTTTGTTCCGATTTTTTACCCAATTTTTTCCGATTTTATCCGGAGATTTTTTCCGATTTTTGTGCAACTTTTCCATTATTCCGATTTTTTTCCGATATTTTTCCTACCGTTTTTTCCGGTTTTTTCCGAAATTATTCCGATATTTTTCCGATTTTTTCAGGTATCCGGAAAAAATCGGAAAAATATCGGGATAAAATTTGTAGTTAAAACTATTATTCCGGTTTTTTTCCGATTTTTTCCAGGAAAAGTTTTCCTGTGGGTAGCCCCCCAAAATTTTCGACCAAATTTACCCCCAGATTTTTTGACTTACCCTCCCCCAACTTTTGGCTACCCCCCGAACGATTTTTGGACCCAAAAAGTTAGCTAAATTTGGTCGAAAATGGTCATTTTTTGAAAAATGTTTCTAAAAATTTGGCCTAAAATAGCTTTAAAACGGTGCAAAAACGCCTAAAACGTTAAGAACAAGCCTTATTTGGATGAAAAAAGGGTTAAATTACAGAAAATTTTGCATTTTTTGGCCATTTTTCGAAATTTCTGACTTTCTGAGGTCCGAAGGGAGGTTGGGGGGGTACCCCCATCACATTTCGGAGGTCGGCCAAGATTTACCCCCCGCACAGGGAGAACTTTGGTGGGTAAAATCGTTGTAAATTGCTGCGCAAGGTACAACGATTTTACCATGAATTTACCAAGAATTTTTAATGAAATTTTAATAATTTTTAATGGATTTACAATGATTTATATCCGATTTTTCCATGAAATTTTAATGGATTTGCAATGGTTTTACTTCGGTTTTTATACGTATTTACAATATTTTTACCACGTTGTAAAATTGTTGTAAATCTGTTGTAAAATCATTGTAAATGCAATTGGACCAATTTACAAGGTTTTTACAACTTTTACAACGAAGTTACAACGTCCTTATAATGATTTTACTATATGGTAAATTTATTGTAAAATCGTGGTAAATGTTTACAACGTTTCTACAATGATTTTACAACGAATTTACAACGTGGTAAATCTGTTATAGAATTGTTAAAACTTATTTTGGAGCATTGTAAACATTTACGACGATTTTACAACAAGTTTACCACATGGTAAAATCGTTAAAAAAACGTTGTAACTTCGTTGTAAAAGTTGTAAAAACATTGTAAATTGGTCCAATTGCATTTACAATGATTTTACAACAGACTTACAACAATTTTACAACGTGGTAAAAATATTGTAAATACGTATAAAAACCGAAGTATATAAAACCATTGTAAATCCATTAAATCTCATGGAAAAATCGGATATAATCATTGTAAATCCATTAAAAAATATTAAAATTTCTTTAAAAATTCGTGGTAAATTCACGGTAAAATTGTTGTACCTTGCGCAGCAATTTACAACGATTTTACCCAAAAAGTTCTTCCTGTGCCCAGACCCAAAGTTCCAGGGAAACTATGCTGGGGACCAGGGGCGTATCCAGGATTTTAAAAAGGAGGGGTTTTAACTAAAATTTACTGAAAAGGAGGGGGTTTTGACAAAAATTTGCACTTTTTGTAATGGAGTATTGACAAAAGTTAACCCAAACGGAGAGGGTTTCAACCCCCAAAACCCTCCCCCTGGATGCGCCCATGCTGGGGACCCCCAAAAATTTCTGAGGGGTTTGGAAAAATGGCTGGGGGAGTTGCCCCCTCCCCCCAATTACACCTGTGATATGGATAGGGGTCCCCCCAATCACCGCCCGCCAGAATTTGGACCTCAGCAATTTCGGAAAATGGTCGGAAATGCAAAATTTTTATAATTTAGTCTTTTTGAAAATAAGGTTTGTGTTTAACCTTTTAAGCGTTTTGCACCGTTTTAACATCATTTTAAGACAGTTTGAGAAAACTTTTTCAAAAATGTCCTTTTTTGAGCCAAATTTAGCCAAGATATTTTTTCAAAAATCGCTGGGGGCTAGCCGAAAGTCGGGAGAGGGAATGTCAAAAATTCAGGTGGAGTGAGGCATAGTTTCACCAGTGGGGGTGGGTGTTGGGTACTCCCTCCCCCCCCCCAAATTTTCGACCAACTTTACCCCCCCAGACTATCCCTCCTCCACTTTTGGTTACCCCAAAATTTGAATGTCCAAATTTGGGGGGGGGGGGTTCGGTGGTACTCCCCATCACATTTCGGGGGTCGACCACCAAATTTCCGAAGTTTACCCCCCCCCCAACCAAAATTTCCGGTGAAACTATGGTGTGAGGGGTAAATTTTGTCAAAAGTTTTGGAGGGGATGACTTATTCCTTGGCAATTTTTAATGGGGTTCATACTTCTAGAAAATTTTTTCGAATTTTTGTGGGTTTTGTGTAAAAACTGCTAAAAATCGCTAAAAAATACTAATGTTAGGTGTTCTTAAGCTAAAATCGTAAAAAGGAAAAATGGAAAAACGGAAAAATGTTTGGAAATTTAGGGTAAAAATTGTAAAATTTGGCAATTTTAGGCAGGGGTTATGGGCATAGGTGTGGCTGGCGAAAAAAGTGGGGGTGGGGGTTTGAAAAAAGTATCTACTTGGGTGGAGGGGTCCCCCCCAGCACAACTCTGGTTATGGGGTAGGTCGCCGAATGGGGGCGGCGCCGCCCACTAGCGATAAGCCAGGACTATCCCAAACTCCCCTAAGGTTAAAGAAAACAGGGGCGGAGGAAGCAGAAATCGGGAAGGTCTGCCGGTTTCAGCTTGGAGGGTGAGCGGAAATTGAATTTGGTGGATACCGGAGAGAAGGACGTCAACGTTTTTGTCAAAACTTTTAGCTAAACAAACAATATATACGTATATAGCCATGGGGTTAAAAAAACCCACCCCCTTTTTGGGGGGAAAACCCCACCGCCTCCTGGGTCACGGGTTGGAGCTTGGAGCTCCAAAACATACCAGCAGAAAGTGCGACTCTTTCTAACCTGTGTGCAAAGATCAAGTCATTTGGTTCACTCCTCATTTTTTGACATTTTGAAAATGACACCTACTTTTTGGTCCAACCTTCCAAAAATTGCCTAAAGTTTGGACCTGTGTAACCTTTGACTTGGTTGGGCTAAAAAAGTTTTGCAAATATCTGCAATGATGACAACTCTTCCTCTTTGCCCACAGCAAAAATTAGATCGATCCGATGCACTGTTAGTTTGGCGCATTGCCAAACGCGGCGGGGGAAAAACCCACTTTGGGGGGAAAACCCACCCAAATTTGTTGAAATTTTTTTACCAACTCTGAACTCAACAGGAAAACAATTCGTGGCTATAGCACGGTATTATAGAGGACACTGCGTTACCCTATGCTGTCAGATTTGGGCAATTTTGAACACCTGGGTAGCTAGAGGCACAAAACTCAAAAAGTGCAATTTCGCTCCTGGAAGACCCAACAGAGGTCTAATAGTGACTTTTAATAGCCAGTTGTACGTCAAAAAACATTCTCTATATACACGTTAGAATAATAAGTTATATCAAAGTGCAGTGTTTTTAGCATTTTTCAAAAATTGCCCTATGTTTATGTCTTAAACTTTATGAAACCTGTTAATTTGATGCTGCATTTTCAATGGCACATGAGATCTCAAAAATAGCTACCTAATTCGGATTTTTTGATTCATGCTAACTAAAAAAGAGTTGAATTTTGCACAGGAAGTGTCAGAATCGCGCTACGACAATTTTTAAGACCTGTGAGGGGTGGGTTTATTTTCCCCCATCGGGTTTTTCCCCCCGCTACTTTTTGCATTATACCGGCCTAACGGTATAACCTAGAGAAGTGCAAATGGGCTTAAAAGAAAGTTCTAAGTACGCCAAGTACGATGGCACATAAAGTTCTCAGCTAGCCCTTATAATAAAAAGGTCCAGCCAAAATCTGAAAAAGTGGGTTTTCCCCCCATGGCTATATATAAGCTATTTTTATATATATACAATAATGGGCACTAGTTACCTTTGGGGAGATTTTTGCATATATATATGCTCGTTGAGCCATTTCTTTGCAAAATATTTTGTTTGCTAGTAGTGATTTAATGCCGCAATTGTATAGAAGACTCCAAATTTGAATGACGTTGTTTAAACTCGATGCCTGAGCAGATGATGACGGTAAACACCCAGTTGTATCCACATGGCTCACATGAAGTAAAAGTGAAGACAGTTTTTGGCAGGTTAGTGTTTGCATTTGTTTTGTTTTGTATTCATATTCCTTCAATTTCATATATACATTTACTGGGCTTATTCTAGGGATTTTTTCTTGGGGGGGGCTTCTTGGGGGGCCCCCCCCAAAGGTCCGAGGGGCAAGGAATTTTTTTTGGGGGGGGGGGCGAAAATTTTTCGAAAAATATGCTAAAAATAGCGCTATTTTTCTGGCATATACTATAAAAGTTGATTTTCATAGCAAAAATAAGCAGATTTAGTGTTGAAAAGGGCAAAAATGGAGTAAAAATCTCCGGCGAAGCCGGAAAATTTTTGAAAATTTGGCCTTCTGAGCGATTTTTTCAGGGCAAAATTTGGTACCAAAAGGGGCGCCCACTTTTTTTGGGGGGGGGCGATTTTTGGGGGGGGGGAACGATTTTTGGGGGGGGGAAGGGTGTTTATGGGGGGTCCCCCACCCCCCCCCCCCCCCCACTAGAATAAGCCCAGCATTTATACTAGTGATATCCGGATATCCGTTTACATTGTAGACAAAATATTGAAAAATTCTCGAAATTTTAGCAAAAATTAGAATATTTTAAAAATATTTTTCGTAATAATGGTTAAAATATTTTTAAAACCCAAGGATATACATATACGTACGTACGTATATGTCATGTCAACGTGATATTGCGAAATCAGGCATTTTGCGAAATACCTGAAAATTTCAGGGATTTCACAGAATCCCTAACATTTTCAGGGGGATTGGGAAACTCATGTTAAAACCTGTTTATTTCACAGTTTCCCTGAATGATTAAGGGATTTCACAAAATCCCATGTCACTTTCAGGGAAATTGTGAAGTTTTTGATTTAGTTGAATTTCCGCCAAATGTTTGGTTAAAGTGTACTTTAATAAGTGTTGTGCAAATATTTTAGTTCTGTTTGAAAAAATTATGGCTTCAAAGTTTCATTAAATTTACTAGCTTACTGCGGAATCTTGTATATAGTACATTATATATACTAATTTACTCGTTAGTCGTTAGTAGACACCTGCAGGTGCCGAATTTTTGCGGCCCGACACGCCCCGGCCCGTGAAAAATTTTTCTCGTCCCGCCCGGCTCGGCCCGCGAAATTTTTCATTTTTTGCAGAAAGTGCAAAATTTCAAAAAATTTTATTATTATTGAAATGCAGCTTAAAGTTTCTATGTTGTAATCGCAAAAATTACGTCAATCAATTGACTCCAATAAAATTGAGATTTTATGACGCACTCGAAGACTATTACACATCAAAATAACGGAAATATATAACCTTGGACAAAAGTGGAATACCTCTCAATTTATCATTGTCAACGGTAAACCCCGTGCACCACAATCATAAGGCTCCGTTGAACGCCTGAACCAAGACGTAAAGAAAATGATTGGTTCGTAGATGAGAGATAACAAATCATCGAAATGGTGCATTGGGCTGCGAATGGTGCGATGGTCCAAGAACAATAGCTACAATTCTATTATCAAGCGAACACCTTATGAGGCCTTGTTCGAACATCCTCCAAAACATGGGTTGATGGGTTTCTATTCCTCGCGAATTGGCGAAAACTATGAGAGATGAAGAAGACCTAGAACGCTACTTGGAGGAGGTGGATATGGCATCCACACCAGAAGAATGCACTGAACCCGAGCCGGAAGAAGAAGGAGATGAACAAGGTTTGATTTCTAGAATTTGCATTGTTTGTGAAAAAGAAATTGGAGACGTGCATGGAGCATGCAAATACGGAAGCTTCGTTCACGTTCCTTGTGGGTTTCCAATGGGGGAGGAGGGATACGGGCTGACGGTGTTATGTCCGAACTGTTTCACTCAGCAAGCAACTAACGATCATCAAAACCAGGTGCATCCTGTCAAAATTGAATGAAATCAAAATGAAATTCTTAAGATTTTGCACAATTCACTTAAACTTAAATAAAATGAAAAACAAACGTGGAATTCAACTGAATCAAAAATTTCATAATTTCCCTGAAAGTGACACGGAATTCTGTGAAATCCCTTAACCATTCAGGGAACCTGTGAAATAAACAGGTTTTAACAAGAGTTTCACAATCGCCCTGAAAATGTTAGGGATTCTGTGAAATCCCTGATTTCACAATATCGCGCTGACATATACTTATATATATACACACACATATATATATATACAAGAATAAAAATGCTCCGATGGAGCATGAAAAATGCAATATGGGTGACACTGGGTTTTAAGCGGACAGAGGACTAGGTTTTAAAACGTTCATATGGGAGGGGCAGGTTGTAAAAACCAGGAGGACTAGGTTA
>JASAND010008937.1:0-11055 GCA_030248195.1 Trissonchulus latispiculum | reverse complement strand
TCAGAGGGGGAAAACATGACGGAAAAGAGGGGGAAAACATGGTCGCCTACTCCCCAACCATAGCAGCTACCTAGTATAGCCCATTAGAAAGAGCAAGTCTAGAACTATACCATGCTGTAGCAGATTGGTATCTAAGTTCGATTCTGTAAGTATATATAGCGCGGCGGGAAATAAAAACCCAAATTTTCGAATTTTGGCTGTAACTTTTTTATTAAGCGACAAATCGAAAATCTAACGATAACTACCATGAGGCCTTGCGAAGAGCTTCAAAATGAGCCATAAAACGTCTCTCTAGCGCTTACCGTTGGTGAGAAATTTTCGACCAAACCGATGGGAAAAAAACCCAATGCGGGAAAAAAAACCCATGGGCGGGAAAAAAACCCAGCCGAATTTTTTGCTGCAAGCACGCCAGAACGGTTTTGACTATACCATTCGAAAGAGCGGGTCATTTTTAGTACATCTGAATCATAAAATACCAATATTTTTGCAAAAAATCATGTCAAATTGCCTTTTCAAAATTTCGTATGTTTAACACGTAAACATAGGCAAATTTTGAAAATTTTTGAAATTTGCTTAATTTCTGCAGTTTAAGCATCCTATCACATAGAAAACGTGTTTTTATTGCATTTAAAGCCAAATCCGACCTATTTTAGTGAAAAATTTAGTGGTTTTTGGCGAAATTTGAAAATTTGGCTTGAAATGGCACCATCTCAGATTTTGGCCACCTGGACCTCACATGGAAGGTCGAACCTAGGTAAAATCCATACCAAATTAATCAGGAGGCTCTACTGAGCTAAGAAATGCATGAATTTTTCCTTTGCTGCTAATGGTTAGAAAAAAATTTCATTTTGAAATTTGGGTTTTTTCCCCGCACATGGGTTTTTTTCCCGCCGAGTCTAGGTCACCCCCAGGTCGCACCACAGGCACTAGAGCCAAATTGCATACACCATCGTGAAGTTCGAGACATATCCTCTGTGGAACTGTAATCCGTTTTGGGCTAAGTCTTTCCAGTAGTTCAGGGTGACCCCCCAAAGTTGACCCTGCCTGACCCCCATGTTGGGACCAAAAATTCCAAAATTTTCAAAGTCCCAAAAAAATTGCTGAGAGGCAGTGGGAGCTACAATAATACACCCTCTAGGGTAGTTTTGGACGCTCTTTAAGATAGGCTATTAAAATCCGATCTAGCTCATATGGGTGACTCACACTGGCGATGGGTTTTTTCCCCGCATATCGGATTGGGTTTTTTTTCCCGCCGCGCTATACAGTACTTGACTAAATTTGACCTCCCAAAATGGGCCAAAATGCTAAGGATTTTCGAAAGTTTGCAAGTATATACGTATATACTTACTTACTTTACTGCTTACTAACTATCAAACTTCCGCTATCATAAATTTGCATGCGGGCATAATTCGACTTGCTCTATCACATGGCAATAGTGGTTTTCCCCTACGTTCACACATTAAAAAAATGTGACCATGTTTTCCCCCTACATTGGGTCCACTAGAGCGGGGAAAAACAAGAGACGCGAGGTAAGTTATCCTTACCATCGCCAAAAACGACCGTGGTATCAAAATTTATAACTTCCAGTGTGTGCCGTCAGAAAAAGAACTACTGGTTCGACCGGTAGCCATAGCCAACATAAATGAAACGAAATAAACTTAAAACATAGAAGAATAAAATTAACAAAGGCATAAGTAAGGCACAAAACATATACGTAAACGGTGATGAATAAATATGATGGAAAGTGAAGCATATAGTGATACATACAAAAGAATATATAAGAATATTCCATACAGACACTGTTAGAAAACATAAATTCAATCCGATTAGTGCGACTACGTTAAGAGTGACTGAAGCTCATATCGTATATAACCCAAAGATGAGTGCTCTAGCCCCATGCGTCTCATCGCCCAGCCTCACCAGGTGCGCACCTGGCATGGGGAAACTGGGCGGGTTATACACTTACTTCAGTATGTGATGTTAAAACATTTAAACAAAAACATTTTTATAAATCAAAAGTGATTTATCAATTTTCAGTTCTAAATAAATTTTCCACTGATACAGGCGAATTTAAAATAATTTGATTTGTGTTCAAAATTCTTCTCAGCCATCTATTAACTGCTACACTGATTTGATTTTTAGTATACATTCTAGTGAATAATTTAGATATTAAAAGTTTCACAGAGCTTTCAAGATTTGCAGAATAGGTGGTTAAAGTAGTTAAACGCATTAATTCGTTTTCAATAATTTTGATGCAAATTTTGTTGGAAAAATTAGAATAGCAGTGCGGGAATTTAATGGCTGTGAAAGGAAAAAGATTAGTTTTATCAAAAGGTGCGGTTATAAAATTTTTATCCACAATTCTAATATTTATATCCAAGACTTCTGCTTTGTACGGAATTTCATTTTGTTTTTTCGAGATTAGTGTGATTGGATACATGTCTGGATGAATGTGATCAAACGTTCCTTTATCATTAAAAATTGTCAGGTCATCCATGTATCTGAATACAAAATACAAATTTAGAGCCGTTTTCCAATCTTTCGATGCCAGTACTCTTTTCATAAAAGCAAATTCACAATTAAACAAAAATAAATTTACTAAAAAGGGGCACAATCTGTACCCATCGGAACTCCAATGTTTTGGAGACAGATTTTATTACCAACTCTGAAACATTTGAATCGGGGAAAAACATGGTGACTAAATTTTCAAATTTATTCGTATGCTTCAGAAAGGCGTAACTAATGCGTCTATAGGAAAGAAATTGCTTTAAAACCATTAAAAGCCTAAAAATATGCAAACTTTGAGCATTTTTGAAGCTTCTAGCTCGAAAATTTGATTTGCAGCATCAACATGCTAGGTTTCATAAGTGTCAATGGTAAAAATGAAGATTTTCAAAAAACTTACAAAATGATGGGATATTGCAATTTTTAACAACAACTAACTTATTTCTTGCAATATTCTGCATACTATGGTCAGTTCTCAGCAGGTTTAATGCTCAAACAGGTTAGGTACGGCGGATTTGGCATTTTGACCAAAAATCGGGTTTTAAGCTTGCTGTGTGGTTAGAAGGGTGCCTAGATAGTTTTGCACGCTGAAAACAGCTGAAACAATGTTTTTAAAGAACTCTAAATGGTTGGTTGGTAGAAATCCGTGCCATGTTTTTTCCCTGATTTGCGGGTAAAAAACATGGACAAATCCTGTTACTGCCAAAGCTGGAAGAGGTATATATATGAGAAGTTTGAATATACGATTGGATAGGTATTTGCCCACAGTACACAACTTTATACTCAAACCGATTCAAATCCAAGCGAAGAAAAAGTTGGAAGCCTGCTTCCCTATTCATGTCCCCCCCCTGACTCTTCATAATAGTAGTGTAACCCCTAACTATTCATAATTCATAATAATAAATAATTCATAATTTCGAAATAATGTTTTAACTTCACAACTTAAACTTTAAATTTAAATGTTTAAATTGATTCGAACCTTGATGAAATCTGAACAAGTTTCACGGTCTGCGCGAATTGATTTGACAGCCTTCCACTCAACAAATTTCCAAGAGTGCCTTCCGCAAGGCGTTTCAGATCCAGAAACTCTTTGTGTTCAATCTGATGAACCTGAAATAATGTTATATACTGTTAGCACGGTGTTTTATAAGGCGCGTAGCCAGGGGGGGCGAGGGGGATGCCCCCCCCCGGAATTGGAGACAAAAGAAAATTTTTAACGAGTAGCAACAGCGAGAATAAATATTTCGAAAAATTTTCGACTGCGGCGGTACTTTTTAACGAAATATCTCAAAACGCTCCAGATTTTGCTAAAAAAATTTCCAGAAACTGTTTAGTTGCGGTAGAAGTTTCAGAGGCTAAGTGCATACAAGTATATACGTAGGACTAGAATAAATGAATGATTGAATGAATGAATTATGTATAGCCATGGGCGGAAAACCCACATTTTCGGATTTTGGCCGGAACTTTTTTATTATAAGGGCTAGATGAGAACTTTATATTTATAGTTTATACCATCGTACTTGGCGTACTCAAGTCTTTCTTTTAAGCCTATTTGTACGACTCTAGATTGTACCGTTGGGCCGGTATAATGCAAAAAAGTAGCGGGGTAAAAACCCAATGGGGGAAACCCACCCCTCACAGGTCTCAAAAATTGTCGTAGCTCTATTCTGACACTTCCGGTGTAAAATTCAACTCTTATCAAAAAAGATCTAGGTATATACGTATATATATATATACCTTTTTTGAGATTTCATGTGCCGTTGAAAATTAGGGATGGGCGCGGAAAAAAATGACTGGGAAAAAGGTTTTTTCCGTTTTTTTCCATTTTTTCCGATGGGGTGGAAAAAATGGAAAAATATTCCTAGTGTTATTTTAACGATTTTTACAGCGTAATATAATGATTTCTGAACTTTTCCTGCGATTTCGCACCATTTAGAACTTTTCCGTGGGTCATAGTAGGTGGGGGTATGCTAAATCTGACTAAATCGCATTTTGGTTTTTTCGAAGCATCGGAAAAAAATGGAAAAATATTCCACACATGTTCTGAAAGTTAATTTATGAAATCAGAAATTAAGAAACTATCAAAAACACTGTTTAATGAACTATATAATAAGACAATATCCATGAATTTGAGCTGATTCTGGGATTTAAGATTTTTTGCCATGGAATGTATATATGGTTGCGTAACCTGGTATACTTAAAGTGGAATGTTCCGCCAAAACCTTTTAAAACGTCTAGTATTTTTTACTTTACGAGGTCGGTGTATTATATACCTACGAAAACCATAGACCAGTCTAGCAGAACCGTCAAGGTATACAGAAGTCACCTGTAGTTTATTCTACAGTATTGTCTGCTGAAAAAAATTAATTCCTGTAATCAATACTGAAACCTTTGTAACCGCTTATGTAAGTGCGCACTACACGGTGGGGCTATCAAATAGGTTGAAAACGGCTAGTATGCATGCAGAAACATGAAATAACGCAACTTTTAGCACATTGGTGAATTTTGGGGTGACCGGAAAAAAAGAAAAAAATGGAAAAAAACCGGAAAAAAGGTTTTTTCCGGAAAAAACCAACCCTATTGAAAATGCAGCATCAGCGGACAGGTTTCATAAAGTTTAACACATAAACATAGGGAAAATTTTTGAAAAATGCTAAAAACGACGTAATTTGATAAAACTTATTTTTCCACCGTGTAGAGATTGGTTTTTATGGTAATGTGCCAGACCAACGGTGCATCGGATAGATCTAATTTTGGCTGTGTGCAAAGAGGAAGACTTGCCATCATTGCAGATATTTGCAAAACTTTTCTAGCCCAACACAGTCAAAAGTTACATCGGTCCAAAGTTTTGCAAAATTTTGGCATGGTTGCACCAAAAAGTAGGTGTCATTTTCAAAATGTTATAAAATGAGCAGGAGTGAACCAAATGAGTTGATCTTTGCATAGTAGGTAAGAAAGAGTCGCGCTTTCGGGTGCTGTGTTTGGAGCTCATAGCCCCAACCCTTGGTCCCGGGGGCGGGTTGGTTTTTCCCCCCAAAAGGGGTTGGTTTTTTCCTCCCATGGCTATACGTACGACGCTTACGAGGCAACGCTACGTACGCTTACCAAGATACTAGATAGTTGCTGTCCAGGGTTTACTCTAGTAGGCATTCCTAGGAGGACAAAAGCACACTGTGATGTGATAATCATACATTATTAATTGTTATTAATTAATTTCAGTTCAAATACGGATACGATGAAGATTTTGTGGCGGTCCGTCTCAAGCCTAGTCGCAGAGGAACCTCCACCCCAGTTGCACTATATACAGAAATGGTCCCAATTAGCCAGGCCAAAAAGAACGACCTGATGGAGCTGCTTCGATCGAGCGCTATTCCCCCGATGTATCGTTCATTTTATAAAGATTTGCCAGTCAATAATCACAATGACGAAGAAGCTTCCCACCCTGGAAGAGCGCCAGGAAGAAGAATTGTGAACTGTTATGTTCTAAATTTGTCTGACTTCTTAGTTTAGCTGAAAGAAAGTTTATCAGTCAGCTCTGGATGAAATTCAAGGAAAAGCCGATGCATTTTCGCCATGTCAAGGCCTGGTTCAAGATATTCTATCTTGCTGGTGGCGCGGCAGTAGTGGGCAACGATCCAATGTGGTCGTCCACGGGCATCAGGTTTCCAATGCAACCCATGGGGAGGCTTGTTGGATATTGCATGGCGAATCACGATTTCTGTGATGCCTAAGGTGGAGCAAAAGAAATGCTGACACACCCTGTGGCCACCGCAATTTTGTTCCTGAAAGCAACAAAGCTTGTAGATTCTGGTGCAGGATCGCTTCGGCTCGCCAGCATCATTTCCTCTAGGTCTTCTTCTGGCAACGTCGGAAACCGTAACTTGTCGAATAATGAAATCTTTTCGGCGATCATAGTTGCAATCCCAGTACTGCTGGCATATTCGACGTCGGTCATCATCGCTGAAGATCTGGGGACACTTGAATCTGCAGCCTTCGCATGGAGGCTGTGGCTCCTTAGCAGCAATTTTTATGGCACGATCCACACTTCGCTATCACTTCCAGTTAGCTGGATTTCGGTGACGCTTTCGAGTTGTAGCCGGCTTTGGATCGCTTTCACCAACTTCGTCATGAACGGCGGTGACTATTTCGTTGACAATTCCGGTTGGAGTTGTTAACACCGGGTTTAAGTTTTCGTCATCGGCAGCACTACAGGTTCAACTTCGTTATCGTCGGCCTCGGCGTCAGGTGTTTCAGCATTGGCGTCGCTTTCGTCATCGGGTGAAGATTCTGTGACGGTTGATCCGATACTGGGAGCATATTCGGACTCTTCACTGTCGTCGTCATCGAGTGGGCCGAAGAGACGCCGACGCAAGGCGTCTTCTCGCATCAAAGCAATTGATTTAGCTGGCGGCTCTCCAGTCGGCTTTCTGGCGGCTTGGACCGGGCTAGATCCGACAGAATTCTCAAAATCTAGGTGTACAGAACGGTCCGCACTCGTAGTCACAGCGCGCAGCGGACTGGAGTAAGTACTACGCCGTGGGCTGGATTTGGGCGGGCTGTTGCATCCAGAATCTGGTGCAGGATGTTGGGGACTGGTATTGAGTGTATCTTTGAGCGCAGCTAGTCGCAATGATTCGTCATCTGAACACTCTGATGCCATTGGAGTAGGCAAGGCATCATCAATCTGTCGCAGAACGTCAGTAAACCCTTCAGTTTTGCAGTAGTCACGGAAGCTCTGAATGGCCGATTGGACAGTTGGAGTTTTCAATGCAAAATAGGCACTGGCCTGAGCAGAGAAAAGACGTAAAATGTCTCTCCTTGAGGCAGGAATAGTCATTTGAGCCAAAAAACATGACATATGGCTTCTTGGCATTGGAACTGGACGGCACAGACATAGCCGGGGGACCTCGCTTTCGTCAACAATCTTGGCAGGCCAAAAAGGAGACCCTTTCATTTTGGCCCAGATTAAGTCACTGGCATTATAAGACATGATAAAAATCCCAGAAAACTAAATTTAATCACCTGAAACACAAATCATACACACCACACACGCAATATATAAAGTCAAGCGGAAAAACCCACTTTTTCTTTCGTGGACCAGAACTTTAGACTGGTTTGTGCAAGCACGACTTTGATACTATATTTAATTTGGGTTTGCCATAAGCTATCGAATGAGGTATAGTTTGTCTCTGCAGTTCTATGACAAAAGTTGCTCAGCTCGCTGAGGGCTTTCATTTGATACCAAATTTGACCACTTTTGGAAAATTTCATTTTTGACCGAAAATCGCCTAAGTCCCCACCCCACCCCACCACAGCACTCTACAGCCACTTTGAGCATGCAATTCTATTTAGGGCTTTCATTTGGTACCAAATTTGACCACTTTTGAAATTTTTTTTGAAAATTTGACCACTTTTGAAAAAGTTTTTGCCGATTTTGGCCCCCCGCCAAAAAATTTTTCCGGCTCTGGGAGGCATAAAAACTAGCCTATCGGCTTATTATTGTTGCGTACTCCAAGAATATATATGGTTTTCATAGGCAAAAATTTTTCTATCTGTTGTTATTAAAGCTACAAAACCCCCTTACCAGACGTCAAAGCGGAGAACCGGAAAAAAACATCACTCTCGTAAGCGATTTTTGGCATAACTTTTTAACGGAAAGTGGTACTGGGATGAAACTTCAGGAACATACCAAACTCGACACGTACAATTTTTTGCGCAAATAATCTGCGCAGGAATCTGCGCAGCCTTGTTTTACACGGTCATTCGACCATTTTCACTCATATTATAGGGGTCGCTACCGCGACCCCTATGATTAATCCGACACAGCAAGTTTGGGTGGGTGGTTCTATGGCGAAAGTTGTTCCGTTCGATGCGGGCCTTCATTTGACTCGAAATTTGACCACTTTTGAAATTTTTAATTTTTGACCCAAAATCGCCTAAGTCCCCACCCCACCACAGGACTCTACAGCCACCTTAGGTACGCAATTCTATGACAAAAGTTGCTCAGTTCACTTAGGGCTTTCATTTGGTACCAAACTTGACCACTTTTGAAAAATTTTATTTTTGACCTAAAATCGCTTAAGTCCCCACCCAACCCCACCACAGCACTCTACAGCCACTTTGGGTAGGCAGTTCTATGACAAAAGTTGCTCAGTTCACGTAGGGCTTTCATTTGGTACCAAATTTGACCACTTTTGAAAAATTTTATTTTGGACCACCTGGCCCCTTACCGACCTGACCCCTCAGACGGTCAAGTGGAGCCAGCCCAGCAAAATGGGTGCGTTGTACAGCAAAACATAACTAACATAACTATACTAACAAGGCATAACTTTTTAACGGAAAGTGGTACGGGGATGAAACTTCAGGAACATACCAAACTCGACACGTACAATTTTTTGCGCACATAATCTGCGCAGGATCTGCGCAGCTTCTGCGCAGCCTTGTTTTACACGGTCATTTTACAGCGCCGCAGCGCAGCACGATAGCAGCGCCGCACAGCGACGAGGATACTCTCATCGTGTTCAGCGACCCCGATTTACTATATAAGGGCAAGCTTTCAGGCAGTTACAAGTTGTCTATTTCAAGTTACAGAGCGTGCTGCGGCTGCAGCGCCGCAGCGCAGCACGATAGCAGCACCGCACAGCGACGAGGATGCTTTTATCGTGTTCAGCGACCCCGATTTACTATATAAGGGCAAGCTTTCAGGCAGTTTCAACTTGTCTATTTCAAGTTACAGAGCGTGCTGTACGGTGCTGCACCTGCAGCGCCGCAGCGCAGCACGATAGCAGCGCCGCACAGCGACGAGGATACTCTCATCGTGTTCAGCGACCCCGATTTACTATATAAGGGCAAGCTTTCAGGCAGTTTCAACTTGTCTATTTCAAGTTACAGAGCGTGCTGTACGGTGCTGCACCTGCAGCGTCGCTGCGGCTGCCGCATCGCAGTGCAGCGCAATAGCGGCACCACACGGAGAAGCAAACATGCCTATCGTGTTCAGCGACCCCGATTTACTATATATGGCTGCTCCAGAAAGGCCAAAAATAGTCGTTTTTAGCGACTTTTCCCCACTTTGACCCTGGGCGAGGAACCACGGGCGCCATGCAGCCCGAGGGTCACATCCGTCGGTTTCGGCGATATGCTCATCGTTTTCAGCGACCCCGATTTACTCTATATGCGCACCACCAAATGGCCGAAAAACGCCATTTTAGACGACTTTTTGACAATTTTCTGTGTTGGGGCCTCGAAAAATTTCTAAGTACAAACGCTTCGCGACCCTATGTTTGACAGTCTGTAAAAATCGCTAGGAGCCGAATTGGGCCAAAATAATCAATAGTGAACAGGTTCATGGTTTGGTTAACAAGATAATAATAGGTAAAGGTTGCCACCATACGACATGTGAAAAATCAGTGTGCTAGAAAATGTACCAAAAGCGTAAAGGAGAAACATTGGAGAAAAAAAAAAACCCCACTTAGAAAGTAGGTCTGAAAAGTGAAAATTTTCAAAGTTCATTTTTTCCGGGCAAGTTTGGTATCATTCGAAAGCTCTTGGCCTGGAGATTTCGAAAATGTAAATATTAGCTCTTAATTCCTTACCGTTAATTAGTTATGCCTAATTAAGCATTTTGAAAACACGCAATGTACCTTTTTGGCTCATATTATGGGGGGCTCTCCGAGCTCCCCCATGATACATTCGCACTACGTCTCATAAGCATTACGATTAAGAATCAGGGTAGTTTTCACAGGGGGAGGGGCGGGGGGCCCCCGAAATTGACCTTCCCCCCGAAAATGCTTTCCCCCCGAAATCGCCCCCCCCCCGGGATTTTGGGCTTCCCCCTTAATGAGGTCTACATTCCAAAAATGGTCAAATTTTCAAAAATTTTCTCGTATTTTTTCGATTTTTTACGTTTTTTTCGTAAAAATGGCTATTTTTAGCTTAAATCCTGGCATTTTTGAGAACTTTTTGTGCTTCACCGTGCAAAATACGCCAAAAAATACCATTTTTGGCTCATTTTTGCAAAAAATCTTCCCCCCCCCGGGCCCGGGCCCCCCCGGGAAGCCCCCCCCGGAAAAAATCTCTAAAAAATACCCTGAAGAATTAGGAATGAAATGAACCGAGGCTTCCACTATCGGGCCCAGAGCTGGGGCCTGGAAATGGGAGGTCCAGATTGAATATTTTCTAAAATTTTCCAAAATTTAATTTTGCAATAACTTATTGCATTAGAAACGTTATGTTTTCATGCAAATTGGTGGGAAAACAAAGGATTGTTATCACTTTCACCTATTTTCGACGTTCGAAAGTATAAGAATAGAAAGACACGTAAAATGCCACGAAAAATTTTCATTTTCTTACACGCAAACAAAGCTATAATTTTTCAAAAAATTTGTTTGTCTTCCATGCAAATACTTGAAAGCTTGAGCTTTGAGGAGCAATTTTGCTGAGAAAATAAAATTTTAGCGATTTTTGGCGGATTTAAAACAAATGTCAGAAGTCGAAAAAAATTCAAAAAATATGCCCCCTATTTTGGGTGAGCTCCCTTCCCTCCCCATCGAT